>KV751353.1:5537184-5550278 GCA_001698575.1 Mola mola
GCTGACGGAGCAGCACTTTGTTTGAAGCAGACTGAGGCCTCCAATAATAATTACAAGTGCTGAATCATTATGTGCAGGCTGCTGCTCTGTAATTAGCTTTAACCCCCGTTTGTCTGGAGCAAGTCGCCTTCCAGAAGCTGCGATTTAATCAGGAACATCTGCTGCTTGGATTCATTACATTCACTGCTGAGACTCAACACTTTGTTGGCCTCTGTGGGACAATTTCCCCCTTGTAAACTGGGAAATGATCCACTTTGTGAAGAGAGCAGCAGCCTTCTGTCGTCCTGAATGGGACTTAACATCTGGGTGACAGGTTTTGCAGCAAAACATTTACTTCTTCCAAGTTTGCTATCAATATAAATGTGCTTTAAGATTCCCTGCATCAACCAATCAATCGACTGTTTCATCGTGAATGTGACCGTTTACATTTTGGAGTAGATCAGCAAACACTAACCAAAATGTGTGTTTTGTTCATTTTTTCACAGCTTTAATTCAGCTCTTCATGCTTAAGGTGAAAAACAAATGTCAGTTTCACTTAAATTATGTGATCATTCGTTTATAGTTACCAGACAGACAGAAGCACTGTGATGATTCAAAACAACATCAGTCCACCTCTGTCACTTTGAATTAAATAAAAAAATAAACAAAACAAAAAATCAAACAAGTCTGTTTTTTGTTTCTCTCATTAAAAACTCGAGGTAAATGTTGACCAATCAAGCTCTAAGGAGAAACGTTCATCCAAACGTTTTGAGTCAACGTTATTGTGCGGTTTTGATTAAAAAAAATCTGCATTTTGTGATCACGTTAACTTGGTAGAAACAATTATTTGATGTGCAGTGATAAAGTATGAAAAATATTGTTCCGATCAGTTCATAGTCTTTGAGTTGTGACATCTGTAAGGCATCTGGAGGGTGTGTCCCATTTCAAGCCCCGCCTCTTCTGATGCCCAACTTTGCTGACGTCACAAGAATTTAACGTTGGTCCTTTGGTTATCAGTATCCCACAATCCTTTGTGCTTGGGTCACATGTTGGACCTTCCATGCCTGGCCCCTCAAAGGGGGAGGAGCCTAAAATGGGACGGACGCAGCCGTGCGAAGTGGCGTTTCATGATCGGTGACAGTAAAAATACATTAAAATAAATTACGAGGCAAAAAAGTTGTTTGAATTGACTTCAAAATAAAAGGCCAATGGTTTTTTATTTTGAAGTGACCTGCCATTTTCTATGAGCTTAATAAAATGACATTTTTTGATTATTAAATAAATAAATAAATAAATAACATTGTCAATGTCAGCCTTGAATCATCAGTGATCGGTCTGTGCGAGGCCATCTCCATGGCAACATCACGTGACCGAAGGTCCTGTTTGGTCTTGTCTGTTATGTTTCCATGGGAACAGGACCAGGCGAACGTGTGAACCCGCAAGATGTTGGTAGTCAGGACCAGGTGAGTCCAGTCCGGGGGGGAGGGGGATAAAAACCTGAACGTGTGACCTGGTCCATGGAGGATCAGCCGATCAGCTCCTGCCGCTGCTGCTCGCTAGTGGTGCCCCGGAGCTCCAGGGTTGGCCAGACCTGGTCCCGCTCAGGTCTGGTTCATGTCAGTCTAAAATCAGCTGGACGAAGGAGGACGGAAACAAGCCTCTCTGCTCCGGCTCGTCTTCTATGTAACCGTGCTGCAGGCACAAACATTTTTCTTTGAACAAAATTAACTAAGATTTAACACATTTTAGGCCACATTTCGACCAAAGCATCAAAATCAAAAATACACATTTATCCTCTTAGCTGTGGTGCCATTAATCAGCTACAGTCCCGTGCAAAAGTCTGAGGCCACCACCAGCTTTGTTGTTCCAGCAAAGTTTCAATGACCATACTTATTTATGTCTCTTTAATAGAACATACAGGAAATATGTACATAAGGTATGTAACGTAGGACAAAATGGCTTCTACGGGCAAAAATCGTCAAGCCATCATACTCGTTACATTGATTTTTGTTCCAGACTTTGTGAGACTTAGCATATTTTAGCCCTTTGACCCTGTTCCCCCTTCCTAATTGAGCTTCTTCAGACAGTAGAAGCTCAACTTGGTGTCCTGATGAAGCTTTTGAGTTTCAAACTTTTCTTGTCCTTCAGCTTCTTCTTTGTTGACCTCCAGTGATTCTTCAGAACAGCTTGAATAGCACATCTCCGGTGTCGTTTGTTTGCTGACTTCCCTTTCAGAGTGGCCTCGCTCATGCAAAATTTTGTATCCGTCAAACGTGGTCTCCAGTCTGTTATTTCTTTCATAACGTTTATATTCCTTATTTTATTTGTTCATGTCTTCTATTCTGAGCCTGTGTTGAATGTTGTTTATTCTAACTTTACTATTCTCTCTTCTTTGTTAATACTTGTCCCGTGTGAGCAATTTCTTAAAAAGTTGTACTGTTTTTAGGTTGACTCTGTAACATCTACAGATGAAAAATAGCCTCTTGGCTAATTCTGGCACATTTACAGCGATATTTTATTAATGTGCACTGTCCCTGGTGAATAAACCAATAAATTAAATAATAAATAAATCAGCCCAACAGAGTCAAACACACGTGGTCACACAAAATACTCACAACCTTAACAATACAACACATATTTCCTGTGTTTTCTGGTTGTATTCCAATAAAAACACTGAGAAATAAAGACAAATGGTTATTACAACTTTGCTAAATCAAAAATCTAATGGTGGCCTAAGACGTTTGCACAGTCCTGTATTTTATTTCAATGTGTTAACAGTGAAGTTTGGCCACAGATTTACAGTCAGGTGAACACAAACAAACTCCGCAGAGGACAACTGAGGCCACGTGGCCACAGGTTTCCCCTCCCCACCAGTGGGAGCACCAATCAGAGCACAGAATGATGATACCTACCCACCAATCACGGTCCTCCTCTCCCAGCACCACCAGCACCTGCCCCTCAGAGAAGCTCAGCTCATCGTGGTGGTCGGCCTGGCAGTCGTACAGCGCCTCGACGCGGCGGGTCGTCGCACCCCGCGGCTGAGAGATAGTCATAATAGTCATAATACCACTACACCATCGACACAAGCAGCAAAAGAAGTATATTACACTGGATTAACAAGCTGCACTAAAGGAGAACAGTATTCTTCAGGCTAAGCCATATTTGCTAAGGGCTGAACTGTGACGCAGGAAGCAGCAAGCAGAGCCAGGCTTTCTGTTGCTCGACAAACCCTTAAGTATCAGACAGTTATCGCCTGTCTTTGTTCACTCGGGCTTTCAGCTACAGACTCTGTACTCGTTCACATAAAAAGTGGCGTCATTTGTCTCCTCTCCCACGCAAAATGAAGCAATTGCGTGTCGCCTTCTTCATTAATGACAAACAGGTCGAGATAACGGAGAGATGTGGAAATAATTGACATGATAGCAAAAAGAAACGTGTGGCCGCACGTGAGGCAGTACGGCGTCAGAACAGCTGCTGCGGTTTCAGCCGTGTGAGCTAAACATGCCTAATGTTTCCGGAGTTAACGCTTATCCGACAAACTCACCAATGATCTGCGAGGAAGGGGCTGAGGGGCGGGGCCTCTTCTGTCACTCTCAAAGCTCCGAGAGCGCGGACTGGTGGGGGAGCCGTTGGGCGGGGCTTTACTGGCAGTGTGCAGGAAGTGGGAGGAGCCACCATCACTGTCAGCTCGCCGAAAACCTCACAGGGAAAAACATAAAGGCAACCGTTAATGTTTAGTTTTTTGAAAACATTTTCTAAAAACACAGATTTGAGGAGGGGTTGATGCTAGATGGATGATTAAATGTTTAAATTTGATTACGGATGATGATTTTATTTGTAATTAGTTTTTTTTCATGGATTGGTTTATAAAAGTCAGAAAAAAGTTCAAGTTTCAAGATGTCATCTTGAAAAGTCTTGTCTGTTAATCATAATGTGACAGCAGGAAATTTGACGGTTTGAGCCTCATCTATTTGTCATTTTTTCACGGAAGTATGATATTTTTGATGATTGGAAAAATAATCAAATAACTAGTCAATAAATAATTGTCTTAATGATTTAACAAGCAGCTCTGCAGTGTAAAAAACGTGTAAAAGTGGAAGTATACAAAATGAAAGCATAAAATGGAACTCTGACTAAAAATGTCTGGATTAAAAACTGCTGTTCTGCTGGCAGACATTTCTGAACGGTTCTACATGATAGTTTCGTCAGACACCAGACAGATAAAACCTCTGAAAGCCTCTGAAAGAAGAGAACCAGATGTTTCCAGACAGGAAGTACCTCTTTCGGGTCGTTCAGCCAGCGAGTTGAGAGGAGAGGCTGGCCTGGAGAGACAGAGGGAGGGAGACAGGAAGAGGGGGAGAAGGAAACAGGTTTATTACAAGCGTCATTCAGCATCGGTCCACCAGAGGTCAGTACAGTCCTAGAGTGCAAATGAAGAAGTTTTTTTTTTTTTTTTTTTTCATATTTGGAATCTCAGGCGCACATTTTGAATGAAGTTGTGAGAGTTTGGACAAAGTTTGTAAAGATGAATCCTCCAAAGCTTCCTGTCAAGTTAAAGAAGCATTACAGAGATGAAGTTTATTTTTAATGTTTACTTATTCAGGAGAAAATCCTCAACAGGTTGAGGGAATTATTTTAGTACAAACTTCTCACCTACACAAAATATAATTATCTTTTTTGTGACCGGGCTGTATTTTGTTCCCGATGAACCTGCACGGCCATATCAGATGTACCTAATGATGTAAAGATGTACATAATATAACGTGGAATATCCTGACAGCCTGGTGTGGCCTGGGTCAACGTGTCATTATCAGGCCATGAAATTATGCCTAAATTCAGTGCGACTGTGTTTTTGATACTCACACACACTTTTTAAAGGAAGAGTCAGGACTGCTGAAGATCCTGGGGCTGGTTGGCAACCCGTTATCTGCACACACACACACACACACAGAGTTAATATCACGCCTCACTCCCACACATTAGTTGCAGTGTATCTCTCAGGTAATACCGTGCTTGCTAGACTCCGAGCAGCTCCTCTTGTGTCGGACGGCGACGCGCGGGGGAGGAGTCGACTTTCTGTTACCTGCGATGGGGAAGAAGACCTCCCCATCTTCGTCATCTTCCTCCCCCACAGCGGGAGGCGGAGGAGGGGGGACATTGGGAGCTAGAGGACGACAGCAGGTAGAGACGTGCAAGTTTGTTTTAGAAAGAAGCCTCCCTGTTTTCTGATCTGCGCTCATTTTAATTTGCTGAGAAACTCATCACTTCCTCCATAATTAGCTGTTGTCTTGGATTTTAACCTTTAGTCGCAGCGTTTCATCGGTGTGGCAGAAAAATCGTCCACTCTCTTTATTTATTGGGTCATAAAACACTACGTATTGGACAAAATAAAATCTTTGATCAAGTGATGGTCATAGATTAAAATTCAGGTGATCACCACAGTCACATTAATGTCCGTATCATGACATTATTCAGGACCAAAAGGGTCAAACGACCAAAAAACCTTTTCAGTGGCAGATCTCCATTCTATTGCTCCATGGGAATTGAACAACGACACCATGTTAATGTTTCATCACTTCAACGGACATTAAACCAGACATTATAAAAGACGCAGTAAACGTAAGCAGAAGTTAGACTGAGTGAAAACAGTATTGCTGTTTGATAAGTGTGCTGTCAATGATCCTTTGCTGTTGATTTACTTTGGAAATGTGAATTATTAGAAATTTAAACATTCCTCCAGTGTTTTCTACCAGTTTTTATTTCACATCGCAGGTCTGAATTAAAGTTATACAGAACCAGGTTCCAGGCCCAATTAAAGATCATTACTACTGTGAACATGATTATCAAGGTTCTTTGCAAACTCAGGATCTCCTCTGCAGGTTCTCTGCACATTCACATAAAAAGAGCTTTTGTACATAATTTGATTCTTCTTCTGCACAAAATGAAGCAATCGTGTGTTGCCTTCTTCAAAAACATTGTTATAATGGTCAGTATAATAAACATGTTGAGCAAAAGCACTTCTGTTGCTGCACGTAAAGCACGAGCTCACCTTTGACCCTCGGAGGCAGAGGAGGTGCAGGAGAGGACGGTGGAGGAGGAGGCGGGCTGGAAGCAGAGCCGGTGGGCCGGCTGTGAAGGTCCATCGCCATGGCGAGCCTCCTCCCCACGCTGAGCAGCCCTCCTCCAGCCACTCCTGAAGAGGACGGGGCGATGGAGGAGGAGCTGGTCTGACTGAAGCTGAAGGGACGGGAGGAGAAGGAGAAGGAGGAGGTGAAGGAGGAGGACAAGGACGAGGAGAAGCGCTCCTTCTTCACTAGGCCGTTCTGAAACATGAATACAACAACAAAACGAAAATTACTTTCACTATTGTTGTAATAAATGTTTTTGGTCTTAAAGGCTCCCTATTTAGGTCTCACTAAAATCTAGTCTTGACGTTACTTTTGGGTCACGAGTTATTTCATAGAGAAGGCGTCTCGTTTGACTTCCTACGGAGGAAAATGCACCTGTACGTCCCCAAAGAGGGTGAAACGCTGACACAATGGCAGGAAGGAAGAAAAGTTGCCCTTCCAGCAACAACTGCATGCATGGCAGAGCCTGTATACCAGGGAAGACTGATAGGTCAAAATGTGTGGGGCGGAGCTACAGAGCAGAATCAGTGAGGGGAGGGGCCAGGCATCCATAGTAGTCTCATGCTTTACTCCCAGATGTTACAAACTGCAGATTTAAATGTATCTTAATAGATATATTGCACAATTCATGCACGTAGACAGACCTTTTACGCCATGAAAACAAAGTAAAAATGTGACTAAAGGCATAAATCAAAGAAAGTTATAACAACCATCAACCATTCTGCTGTAAAAACAACAGCAAACTGAATCCATACAATCTTTTTCTTTCTGTTGTCTTGAACAAATATTTGACAAGTTTTAGGTCCTTCTCAGCTATTGATTAAATTAAAAAACACATTTTCGTAAAATTTTTTTGGGACATGAAAAAATTCCCCGCGCCGCTCTGCTCACCGCTCTATCAAACTACTCTACTATACACTGCACAGTGGCAAGCTTTAAGATTGGAGTCATTCAGCCACACATTTGAACCAGACACCTATTCCCAGGAAGGAGAGGAGGAGCTACTTGTACACGGTCACCTACAAGTTGATACGTCAGAATGGTGAGATTTGTTTCTACAAGAGGTCCAAACCCCCGTGCTTCTTGAGAATCAGCTCCTCGGGTTTTCTGCGTGGAAGACGAGAATTTGTTTTTTGGAGACTGTTATTGGTGGATTGCAGAACAAAAGCAGAAATCCTCGGCCATGATGTGTGTTGTAGTACATAAAAAAACACCACATGGTCATCTCAGCGAGGTCAAAAACATGATTTTCAATGGAGACGGTCTTTAAAAACGAACCTTCCTTCAAAAATAGAAAAGATATCATTTAATATTGTAATCAGATACTACAAAGTTAAGCAGTCAGCCATGATATTTTTCTGCCTTATAAATAACAAAACGAGATTAAGCAGGTATGTCCTTTGCCATGGTTACCTTGTCCTCAAAGTCATCGTCACTGTCGTAGAGGTCATCCCGACGAATCCTCCACTCGTACTCCACGTGGACGTGATGGTCAAAGTTATTGGACTGGGCCTGCTGCAGCTGCGTGCGTGCACACACACAAACACACTTACAGCAAGTTTAACCCCGACATCCGCCATCAAATGCGGTCAAGTGACCTCGCTGTGACCTCACCAGCGCCTCGCAGTCGCCGTGCTTCAGCTTGCGGCTCACGTCCAGAGGGGTTTCTCCCAACTCGTTCTCTGTGAAGCGCAGTTACGGCATTATTAGGATGGTCGCCGCTGTCATCGACAGGAAGCGTTCAATCTGCTCATTTCTGATCAAACGATCAATGAATCAGGCAGAAGAAACACACTCAGTAAAGACTGTGTGTGTGTGATTATTACTGATGTGTATGTTGGCCCTGGCTCTCAGGAGCAGTCGCGCACAGTCGCTCTTGTTGTGCAGACAGCTGTAGTGCAGCGCTGTGTTTCCTGCTGTTGTCTGCATGTCCACCTTTGAGCTGAAGACGAAAGCACACACACAGCTGAACAAAAAAGTGTTCGCAGCAAGACACAGTGGCGCTTGATCATCATCAAAGCACAGACTGACCAGTTCTGAGCCAAGAAGTCCAGGATGTGTAGCGATGTCCTGTCAGCCAATAGAACGGCAAGATGGAGCGCCGTCTCCCCTTTCTCCTGTTGACATACACACAAACATACCTGTATGTATATGTGTATACATACCTATGTGTGTGTACCTATTCATATAGTACACCTGAATGTTTGTGTGCCTGCTGACGCACCTGTATTATTTCCCATTGTCTATATGTATGTTTGAGTGCCTGTATGTATGTGTTTGTGAAACTGCTGTTGAGTGGATGTACAATATGTACCCTGTATGTGTGCGGTCGGTACCTGTATGTGTGTGTGCAACGGCTGGCTCAGTTCTGCCCTCTGGGCGTACAACTGTATCAGGCCGTAGATGTCACAGCTCTTGGTCGCCTCCTGCAGGCCAAGTCGCAGCGCAACAGTAGAGCTGTAGCTCCGCCTCACAAAATGAGTGTCCTGATATTTTGAAAGGATGAAGTCTTTACGCTCTGCCCTGCAAATGCGCACACAGACAAACAAGAAAGTCTTAAGGATTTTGATACTATATTTAAATAGTGTGTGTCTTTGTTAGTCTTACATGTGGCTGTGCTGTGAGGGCTTCAGTGACGGACTCAACAGGTTGGCCTCCAGTATCTCATTAAAACCAGCATTACCAACATTTCTCGCCAGCTGGGAAAGAGAGAAGACACAATTTACCACCTTCCTCACCACCATGAATGTGTTAAAAAAAATATCTTTTTCTTTGACAGAAAGTTAAATTACTAAAATCATTGGGCCTGAAAATGAAAGATGACATGTAAATAAGGTGCATTTTAGGAATAAAGATTAACTCACAGAATTGACCCGTCAACTAAACCTATCCGACCAAAGCAATAATTCACTTGTGAGTTAACAAGGTCTAAAACTACCAGCAGGTCTGAGGTCCCCAGACTGTCCAGGCTCAGGGACTGGATCCTGGAGACGTGGACCCCCATCTCCCTGTGGATCCCAGAACATTCGATACAAGTCAAGATGCCAAGGTTGGTGGAGAGCCATCCAGGATCTGGACAGAGAGAGAGACCATTTAAGTTTTACTGTCACTGCCATGTCCATTAGATGAGTTTCACTGAAACAGGCTGCATTTATTCACTCAATTAATTATTTGTGTTAGAAGATTTCGGAAAATAATGAAAAATGTAACTGTTCCAAAGCCAATGGCAACACCTTCAACAATCTTTTATCACAATTAATTTTCTACCAGCCGACCAATAAAGAAATAAATCCAGTAATCATTCATTCTTGTTGTTAGTTTTATTGAATGTATTTGCTGCTTGTTCTTTTGACGTCCATATTTGGTTAAATGAGGTTGGAGACAAGTTGGAATCAGAATGGAGATGGAATCTATTGACTGACTGACTGACTGACTGACGTTACCTGGTGCTCCACAGTCACAGCAGTTGCCGTTTCCTGGCATGCGTCTGATATCCTCAGTGATGGCTTGAGTCAGATCCTCCACGCTGCTCTCCCCGCCTCTCCTCCCCCCATCCAGAGCCACATTCAGAGCCTCCTGTTTACTATTACTGAGCACTGAGATCCATCTGAACACACACACACAGATAAACATTAGCACCAACAAATTTATTACTTTTCATTTTTAGGACACCAAAAAATACAGGATGAAATCAACAGCTACTCGAAATAAAACTGCCATTGACTCACGCCAAACATTCTGCTTCATCTTCAGCCAGAAAGTGGTACGTCCGATTATCTGGAGGAAAAGGTGTCTGTTATTTGATGCACATTAAATATTAAGACATATGAATATCTGCCAACGCAGTTAATCTACCCGTCTCTCTCTTTGTGTTAGCAGAGTTACACAAATACTTAGCTGAATTCGATTAAATTTTCATCAAAGAAGTGTGGCCATAACTCCAGATTAAATTGAAATAGTGAGGTCCAACTGGTGTCATTTTGTCACTGACACCACTGGCTACAGATGATAAACTTCTGGGCCTTCAAAGTCAAAGGTCAAGGTCACTCACAGGTCAAAAACACATTTTTTTTGTCTATTTCTCCTGAATGAACTGACAGTGAGGCCTGTCTGGTGTCATTTGGCAGATGATTAACTTTTGGCTCTCTAGGTCAAAGGTTAAGATCACTGAAAGGTCAAACACATTTTTGAACATATTTTCAGAAGTAATTGACTTAGAGGTTTCCAACTGACATCATTTTGTAACTAATCCCAGGGTCCATCACGGACCCAGAACTTGCTGGCTCTGCGGTTCACGTGTCAACTACCAGGTGGCACTAACATGTGCTCTTTTTTGGCACAAAATAACCTTGACCTAAATACACACTTAGGAACGACCAAAACAAAAAACGATGCCACAATCTGATAGAAAGCTGAAATATGATCCCAGAGAAATATTTTTACGTTGAAAAGTTAATGGTCAAGGTCAACACAGATGATCACATCCAAATATTTCAAGCATCAACACTGGGCATGTTTAACAGTAACAAATTATTGAGAGCAAACCTTTATTTACCAGGTGTTTTTATCTGCTACCTTAATATTCTCAATATAGATCTCAAGATCTCATGAAAGTGTGTTGCTGAGTAGGTCGCCAACATCAACTTTTTCATGATTTATCCCCTCTGAAAATGCAACGTTGGTGTACAAATGTTTGGAAGACATGTGGTTGTTGAAAAATGGCTATTTGGTGATTACATAGCAAAAGAATCTATAATACCCCATGAGCACGTAAAGACTTGGGGGATGTTATTCTCCTAAAGGGGTGGGACAAAACAAAACACCTATTATATACGTATATACAGTATATATTACAGTATATTCATGCTCAGTAATGCAATGTTTCCTACATAGTTTGTTCAGTTTAAGCATTTGCATCCATATCACATTCCTGTGTGTGTACGAGCCTTACGAGAGATGAGGTCGAAGCACTTTTTGTCCTCCACACTGGGTTTAACTTGGCAGGTGAGCAAGTTGAGTCTGGTTGGAGGTTTATTGGGCTGGAAAGAGAGAGACAAGAGATCAATATCAAGCAATCAACTGTCACGACCCGGCTCTAAGGCTCAGGTACCTGCTTTAACAAAAAGAAAACACAAATAAGCTGGGAAAAGTTGACAGCCGGGGAACAATCAACAGTTGATTAATTCATTTCCCTTTAATAACCGGGCTTAAGGTTTGACCCAGAGCACACGAATGCACTGATTGTCACTGTGTTTTGTAACTTTGTACTGTGACTTGAATTTTAAGCATTCTTTGGCACAAGAATTTCTTTTGGGATTAATAAACTTTTATCTTATCTTAATTGAATATTTACCTGTTAACACATTTAAATCAGGATATTGGAGGTCTGGAGTTTTACAGGTGACTGACAAACTAGTAAGAGTAATACAGTTAAGTACCTTAAAATAATGTAAAAGATGTTATTAGATAAATATAAAAGAAAAACAATATTATAACAATAAAAAATCAAAACCTCAACACTAAAAATGTACGCTGGAGTGTTGGAGGGTCGTCCAGCCAAATTACAATAAAAAAATTAAAACAAAGAGGACAGACAGATTTTGTTTGACATTCAGTGTGTGTTGCAAAACAACCAGCGCAGCTACTGTCAAAGGTATAACAGACAAGCAGTGACTGGTGCATCTGTTTACGGCACAGTGCTTTAATAATTACTACCGTGAATAGATTTAATCTAATAGCTCACTGCGGCTGCAGCTTCAGACGGATCCGCTGTTTTAAAGACACATTTTCATTGCAACTTTTGTTCGCACCAGCTGCTAAAATACTTTTTCTATGAATGCTTCACAATAAATGCGATCCTGGCCTTCGCAATTCAAAAGTTTTAAATGTGAAGCATCAGCAGAAGGAAATGTTGACTTACTTAATTCAACTCTCATGTGATGTTATGAGAGTGAAGAGTAAACATTGAATCTGTTATCTTTAAATGTTATCGTTGAAGTAAACTTAATTTTTCTATCCACAAGAGCATAAATTGTGGTCACACACAAGAAACACATGGGTGACCAATCAGATGCTGAGTAGGGCTTCTGTTGGCGAGGGGAAGATCAGCCTAAAAGTCATGTTGTGAACTAGGCACATGAACTCACAGTGGCGTGCGCGATGGTCAGGTAACAGTTGTGAACTGAGCATTTCCTCTTCTGCCACATTTTCCTCAACCTGAAACAGATACACGGTTTTACTTCTGCTACTAACTAATGTGTAACAGTGTTACACTGTGTTTTCTGTATTTTACCCATCACTCTTCTTATAGAGGAATCCCGTCCTTTCTGTCCCATACTGTTTGTCTCCCAGCAGCTGATGCATGCTGTACACCTGCTTAGGTAAAGAGTCCTACACACACACGCGTACTGTAAGTCACTTGCTGAATGGTATTATAATTCCAGTCAGGGCCAGCGTCGATGTCTCTGACCTGCTCTGTGTGGACGACCGGCCTCAGCTGATCTCTGAGAGACACCAGCTGCCTCTTCTCCTCCTCCTGACGCTGCTTCACCTGCAGACACAACCGCTCGTGTAAGCATGCTGTCATCAGGCTAAAATAATCCCATCAACTCTCTTATGAATATAAGGTCATATTGATCAGCAGTGGGCTCTTATTTTGAAATAAAGCCAACATGTGTTGAGAGTTTCACCATGTAACTGCAGTTAAAGGAGTTGGTAGGAAGGGACGCCTATAAACTAATCCTGCATTTAAACTTTAGAGAAAGAACAAAAGCATTAAAATATACTAGTGCATATCAAAGATGAAGACTATTGTGGAAAAGTTCATTTTACTTCAACAAAGTTAAACTTTCATTCAAAATTTAATATACATTAAATAAAATATTTTAAGCCCTTTTTTTGCTTTAATTTTGATAAACTATGGCTTATACAGTTCTAGTGAAATAAACTTATATTTTGAGATGTTTTTTTTTTTTTTTTTTTTTTGGG
>KV751353.1:5561342-5589780 GCA_001698575.1 Mola mola
GATGGATTTTTTTATAATATGTTCACTTACTGAATACAGACTGATAGAACCCATATTTGTGGTTTAATAATTTATTTACTCATTAATACAACTGTAACAACCAACATCCAGCTTCAATTAAAAAAGCTTATTCATTTACTTTTTAATTAAAAAAGTGCAACCACAACTCAATTTTATCAGCAAAATTACACTATTAAAAAATCCGTATGACAAGACAATATCAATGTCAAACAATCTCTAATTTACACCACCCCAATAAGTCATTTAAATCTGTAGTAATTGATGTGAAGAAATGTAGTGATTCAACAGTAAAAGAGATCTCTTATTTTTGCTTGCATGGCCTGGGTTGTGGTGAAGTAAATGAGGTTAATGTCAGTGTAAACATATCAAATCATGTGTTTTACTGATTGGTTCCACAGAAATTTAAAATAAAACTTCAGTCAGTGGTAAACTGGATTGGATCAAGAGTAGAATCTTGTGACAGTTTGTGGCAACCAGGACAAGTCAATGAAGACTCCCTGCAGGTCTCTTCATCCGTTGATCAGTAGAGAGGAAATTTGCTGCGGCATCGTGTAGATGATGAGGGCGAGGAACAGTGTGAGAACGGCGAGGATGATCAGAGCGATTATATATTTCTTGAACTTCTTCCAGATGAGGAAGATAAAGGTCTTCATCGGGTTGATGAACCAGTTAAAGCTGGTGGTGGGACGACTAGTGGGAAGACAGGAAACAGTTTTCATCTCTTTAGACCTGTACTGAGTCTACAGAAGACTATAACACTCTGGTCACATCTGAATATTAAGAATTTTTTGAGCAAATTCAGTTTATTTCAATTAGATCATTGTAATAAGCTGATTCACTCATGAGGGCAGTGATGGACTTTCATCTAATGGGAAGGCACCCAAGAGTCCAGTTTGTCTGATGGAAAGGAACTATATGGAGAGCACTTTATTGTATTTTGTCCACTGGAAATGCACCCAAGAGAGCACTTTTACCACTTTATCTGATGGAAAGGCACCCTGTCCCATTTATTTCTCTGGAAGGACATTCAAGAGAGCACTTTCATACTTTTTTTCTGGGCCTTAGAATCTAAACTAATCCTTTACAAGAAACGTTGTTACGCCTAAACAATGCCGTAGCTACCAGTAGTTCCTCATAGGATGCTAATTGGTCCGAATAATTGTGGTTAAGATATGACAACATAATTCGCTGCATAGCAAGATTGATTCTTGTTTGATCTTGCAAATCCAGTTGCTTTGCAAAGTAACATTTGATAATGGGTGTTTAGGGATTCGGTCAACCTGTACATTTTTTGGATTGGGATTTTATAATAACGGGCCAGCCTGTTAGCTCACAGAGATTTTGTCCCTCTTAGATGACGCTTTATTGATAGAAAGTTTAGCAAGAGAAAATTTTGCAGGAGTAAACAACGTAGCAAGGACAAAATTATACATAAAGATTCGAGATCTGTCGTGACTCACTAGAACTATCATGTTCCTGGCCTGTTAGCTGGTTAACTCACTACCTAAAATACTGATAGTATATTAACTAGTGCAGCAGCCACAGGCAAATATTTGTGGATTTTAAAGTACACTGTCAGTTTGTGCTGCGACCCGGCCTCAAAATGTCAGGTGCCAGTTTCGTGCCTTTGTAAGACAACAATCAGTTGTCCTTATCAAAATCCTCTTGTTCTAATAAGTCCTATATTTTATAATGGACATTGAAAAATTTGTAGGACCCTCCAAATGTAAGTTATGGGGACGGAATCAAAAGTTAATGTAAAGTTAATAAAATGCCTCGGCAGTTAATTAAATCAAGCGTGTGTATTCCACAGTTAGAGTTTCTTTTTGTTTCATCATCCCTTTGCCATACAGTAGCTCAGCATAGAAACGTGGACCCGACAAACAAAAATGAGGAACTTTCTTTGGAGGGCTAACTGTATACTATTTAATTAATTTGATTAACTCTGGATGCTGAAAGCTCCTATTAACCTCATTAAAAACGAGTGTATTTTTGCCACCATTTTGCAAAGATTGTTGAGTTTTAATTCGTAGACCGTCAAATCCTGAATTTTTGGGGCTGGAGTCCAGTCCAACTACCAACTCAGAGCATCAGTAGTAGGAACAAGACTCAACAATCTCACACATACCATCTTTAAGTGTGTGTGTGTGTGTGTCATACTTTGGTTTGTCCAAAGGTTCGGGCTCTTTGCGGCCATGTCCCACAGGGTTAGCCTCCGCCTGCTCTAATGTCACCAACTGAAGCTCCGCCTCCACCTTCCCCTACACACACAAACCCACACAGTTTCGGCGTTATTCAAGAATTTGCATTAAAATTGGTACTGTAAATTCTCCAATAAAGGATCTTACTCAAACACTGACAAGCATGACCAAATATCCACAAGTCTTGTTAAAACACAAGGGTGGTGGGCTGCAATGCCTCCCATGGTAAATTAATTATTATCTACATTTCCACAGCATCGATCAATACAACAACAGAGTTTCACTGTTTAATATTCTCTCCAGCCGTTAATTAAACCCTTTAAACTAATTTCAGTTTTGTAAAGTTACTCATTTTGATATTTTGTTTCATGAAAAAAAATCCCCTTTGTCATCTCAAAAAAAAAAGCTTACTTGGTCTCTCTCCTTCTGACCTTTAAAGTACTCTACTATATGCTGCACGGTAGCAAGTCCTAATCTTGGATTAATTCAATCATACATGTTCTAACCAGACATGGATCACCAGGAAGAAGAGGAGTAGTCCCATCCTCGCGTCTCGTCATGATTGGTTCCTTAAGTTTTCTATGTAGAAGACGCAGGCTTTCTGAATTCACGTTTTGGAGACTGTCATTGTGGATTTCAGAAAGAAGACGAAAGCCTCAGTTGAGAAAGTGACTATTTTTTCATTCAAGGTGTGTGTTAAAGTACATGAAAAACACCTTATGTACATGTTAACAAGGCAAAACACGTGATTGTCATCAGAGGCGATCTACTTTCTTGTGACGTTGATCGCCTCTTGACAAAGTGGCTAATAATAAAGGCCTAATTTTTATGAATTTTAATTATACCAAATACATCAACACTATGTTTCATTGACAAGAAAAAAACTAGAGAGCCAAATATGTCATCATTGTATAGCCTTGTTGCTAGATGCTTAAGTCAATATTGCAATAATTTAAAAAAATGGGATTGGACACTCTAAATTGCCCGTAGGTGTGAATATGAGGGTGGATGGTTGTTTGTCTCTATATGTCAGCCCAGCAATGAACTGGCGACTTGTCCAGGTTGACCCCGCCTTCGCCCGAAGATGCTGAGATAGGCTCCAGCTACCCCCCCCCCACCCACCCCACGACCCCTAACAGGATAAGCGGTAGAAAATGGATGGATGGATCGATGGAAATAGGGCTTGGGTTGAAAAATACACTTTTTATGGAAAAAGATAGCATCACTACCATTATATCCTGTAGCTGCCACATCTGCCTGTGTCTGGCAGCATCTGTAATAGTGTAGTTACTAGGTATTTTATTTTCAGTACCATCAGCAGGTAGGTGTTGCCGGTGCTGTCGGTGCACTCTATGTCCTCCTGTTTCATATGACTCCACTTATCCTTCCTCCTCCTCCCTTTCTTTCTTCCCCTCTTCTTAGCCAGTGTCCTCTCCTTTTCCTCCCTCTCAAAGTCCTCAGGTGTCTTCAATCTGGTCAGCGGCCACCAGCCTTTCATCTTCTTGGCACGAAAAATGGAGAATCGAGGACGGGCCCAGTCCTTTGCCAACTCAATGGTGCACTTAGAGGCCAACTTTGCCCCTCGCACCATGTCACTGAGATGTAACTCTATGGAGCCTGAATCAGAAAGAATAAAAAACGATGATGGCAAAGAGAATGTCAGAATGGTAAGGATTTGGTTGGACATATACTGATTATTTTCTGTTTTGGGTGATACCGTATCTCCTAACTCTTGAATAAAAAAGCTCTTAGGCCTCTCTAAAACAAAGAAATTAGGGCCGGACAGCCTAAATTAACAGTTAAAGAGTCATGAGATAACCCTTGTTGTGAATTGTTGTTATATAAGTAAAATCCACTTGACTTCTGTTTGAGATTGGAGGGCATCAGTAAAACTAGTAATAAAGCACTTGAAGAGCACAGACCTGCTACCAAAGCCAACCCATCCTCTTCCACATGTCAGTATACCCGCTCATATTTCTGACTGTGGTGTTAGGTTTTGTTTTAGGCACTCGTAAATGTGATTTTCTTTTTTTGTTAGGTCAAAGTCATTTGGTTCAAAAAAGAGCACATACCACCCAATGGGTGACACATGAACTGCAGAGCCAGCTAGTTCTGGATATGTAATGGCTGGGATCAATTACAAAATGACACCAGTTGGACCTCTCCATGTCAATTTCCGTTGGAGATGTGTCCAAAAATGGGTTTTACATTTTAGTGAACATGACCTTGACCTTTGACCTCAAAAGGCCAAAGTTCAGTCATCTGTAGCCAGTGCCAAAATGACACCAGTTTGATAGCTTGGTGTCAACTGACTCAGAACTTGTTTCTTGACCTTTCAGTGATTTTGACCTGTAACCTAAAAAGCCCAAAAGTTAATCATCTGTAGCCAGTGTTGTCAGCTCCAAAATGGCACCAGTTGTCACCTCTCTCTGTTCCATATGGATTTATGGCCAAAAAAATGTTTTTTGACATTTCAGTGACCTTGACTTTTGATCTTTGGTCATCAAATCAAAACACTGAAAACATGATCTGCTTGGCAAAAGTAACGGTAGCACCGCTGAAAAAATGAAAATGATGACGCAAATGTTGACTTTACATTGACAGCAAGTTTAAACAGAGATAGATCAGAAAATGGTGAATTTCTTATCAAAATATGACACAGATCTCTAATTAAATCTCTTTTGGGAAAATTATCATATAAGAACACTTTGTAGTCCTGTCTGTTTGTGTCTCACCCAGGAAGTCATTGGCAGCGATGCGATCGTAGTCCCAGACCTGCAATGTCAGAACAGCTGGTTGTCGAAACTCGGTCTCCTCGAGAGAGAAAAGGGATTCCTTCTTCTTATACACCACTTCTTTCTACAAGTTGAGAAGAAGAGATTTATTTACAATAAAAATACGGTTGAAATTATGAAAGTCTGTTATTGTCTAACAGATGATAAATGATCATGGGGTCATTAAAAATTACATTTTCAAATAATATGATATCTGCCTGTGGATATTACAGATTAGCAATCCGTATCACCCTGATCAGGCTGCTTACGAAACGTCCTCTGAAGTGCAAGAATACAATGAGAAAATTCACTGGAAACTGATTAACGGTCCAGAGTGTAGAATTTTGGATTAAACACATAATATAATGGTCATAACTATGTTAAAATTAAGAGTCTATCAAAAACTGTAGTGTATATGTAATCTTAGAATAACCAGTTTATAGCCACGTGGGAGCAAATTTCCCCTCAACAGAGAGCGCCATCTTGTGCCACCATATAACTACGTAAGCCAAGAACAGACATACAGGCTTGAAAACATGTTTTGTGTTTGGAAACCATAGTGGAGCGTGAAGAAAACCAATGAAGAAAACCCACCCCATTGAAAGCCAACGAAGAAGAAGGAGTACAAGAACGTTCTTGTCAGCAGTCTGCTGGAAGTTTTTTCCTAAATTTGTTAAATTAAACAGAGGATGAGACTTCTCCATTAGCAGCATAAAAAGCAAGGGGGTGTTCCACTACTTCACCATTAAAAGCCAGTAATTTTCACACACTGGACCACTAAATAGCAATATCTGCGATTTGTGATAGAAACATGACTCTGATAGTCACAATAAAAGTTGAAAAAAATTGGCTGAGTAACTAAATAGCTCGAAGTTAAAAAAGCATTTGATAATTAATGAAAAATTTCAACCACCCTTTGGTATTATCTTAAGGATTTGCTGCTTTTCTGTTTATCAATCAACAGAATAACTTTGGATTTTTGACTGCTGGTCACACAAAACTGGACAATTAAATGCCTCCTTTTGATTTTTAGCAAATTGCAATGGAGAGTTTTCAAAATAGTACAACTGTAGACTAGTCATCCAATACAGAAAATAATCATACATCTTAGCCCTAGAGGCACAAGAGCTGGATTCATGTAGGAATCAGTGGAAATGCTGACCAGCAGCAGGTCCAACTGTTGCCAGCAGTGCACTGTACTGTATGTATAATATGTATGCACCTCAGTAGGAAGGTAGTCGAAACGGAACACAAATCTCCAATTGAAGTTTCCTTCTCCAGTCAGAGAGTTGAAGTGGACATCAGTCTCCTGTTTGTCTCCTTCCAGCCCCTTTATCCAGCTACAAGCAGAGCCAAATGAAACAGGGAGCACTTAGAGACCAGGAAATAACTAATACACTAATCCAAGCTCTGCAATTTTACTATGGCCAAGGAGTCCATGCTCAATACACTATACACTTCATAATAATTAGCTTAAAGATTCCTAATCTTTCAAAGAGTGGCTCTATGATTACAGGCTGAAGTTAAAAAGCAGCCTGAAACCATTGACTTTATTGCTAATTGACAGTTGTAGCGAGCAGATTTTATCATCTGTAACAATGATGCAAACTGGTTGGAAATGCTGTTTACAATATTCACTAATATTTCGTTTTAAAACAAGAACATTTTAAGGTTATAATGTAGGATATTACGTTACAAACTGAAGCTAAATCTAACAAAAAATTGGTGTTACTCTAAAAAAAATATTGTGAAACATCTTTGACATTACAAGAGTAATATTCAAAGATTTTGTTTTCAAAAAGCTGCGAATTTTACTCTGAATATTATTTCTCTATAATACAGTAGGCTAAGTTAGTTGGAAGGATATGCGCACCAGTTAAGATCACAAGAGAATACAAACACACTGTTTAATCCACATGTATATTTGCACCCATTACGCATATACCCAATACGTATATGTGCACTTTCTATATTGGCTTCTTTTTTTGTGTACTACAACTGCTGCAAAACAATTAGCCTCTGGAAAAATTAAGTTATATTTTTATATCATTATATTTGTATGTGTGCTTGTTAAGCTAACCCTTTAACATAGATGTCCGAGGACGGGTTGCCAGTGAATGGGTTGACATCGTCCAGAAACACATCATCAGTGTTCCATATGATCACACGCAGCTCGTACCTGTAGCCATCAAAAACACATAAGGACACTTATTCTAACACCTTGTCTATTTTATACAACTCTACTGTATATCTTGAGTGTGATGACCTACTGTACGGGTAGGCGGGGCTTGATGTTAACAGGGGGTGGAGCCGGGATATCGGTAGGAAACATGTCAATCCACATGTGAAGGTAACCCTGAAACAAACTCTCACTGTAGTAATGCCAGTGGTAGCATACTGTCACTAATTTCTTTGTGACTGTACTATAGTTATTGTTATGTTCTTACCTGTGGCAGTCCAATATTGTGATGGCTCTGCAGGGACCGGATCTCCAAGTGCTCCGGAACCAGAGGAAGAGCTCCAGAGATGAACTCACTCATCTCCCCCCAGCGGTGCAGAACACTCAGGGCGGCGTGTTCCTCTATCTCTACCTCCTCCATTGGAGTCCGCTCTTTCTTTCTCAACAGAGCTGATAACAATGACGGAGCTGTCAGAGTTGTTACCACTGATAGTGTTAGAGCTGGTACTGCAGGTAAAGCTGGATTGCCTTTCAGTCAGAGGAGACCAGCAATCCTGTGCCAGCAGTAACAGCCTAAGCATTGGTTGTAGTACATTTGAAGAACAAATAGTGTTAGCAGTAGCAGTTTCTTTTAGTATTGGTAGCATCTTTTACCCAGGGAATAACTGTGTCGGGCTAGTTTTAGTTTGTTTGTCCTTACCTTCAGGTACAGCATCAGGTGGGATCTTAAAGATTTTGTTGAGCACTTTGACCTCAGATGTTCGATATTCTGGAGATGGGATGCCATTGGTCTTGCAGAGCTCAGCCAAGATGGTCGACGGCTTCTTTACATCGCGCCACTTATTGTAACCCTCACTGGGGAGTCAAGTAAAGGTATGGGGAAAAGGTGAAATGAGGTCCACTGACAAAGTAAATCACACATGGAGTAGCAATTACAATATTCTACCGAGCAAAAACTGACACTAATGTTTTGTAGTTTTCACACTGCCATGTAGAAGTTCTGGTGGTAAGACTACCAGTAAGAATTTTATATAACTAATAACAGCCGACAGCTGCACATACACTTTGGCAACAGAACAGAGGTCTCCTAGAGACTTGTTGGTGAGTAAGCAGGCTGAAAACATTGAATCAGATGTTTTACGATCACCACAATGTCCAGTTGTTGCAAGTGTGGTTGTCCGAATAGACATATGCAGACTTTGTGTTTGGATAAGATTTAACATCATAATCAAGCTTGCTAGCTATCAAGCCAACAATACAAAATAATCCTTACCTTGCCATGCAGGCACAATTAGCTGTCAAGACATAGTTTTCAGGTTTGTTGATTAAAACCCACAGCTCATACATACTAGGACGGATCTCTGATTTTAAGACATAAATCTCTGAGTCTACATCTATTGACTTGTACACTTGTAGTTTATCACTGGTGTACACACAAGGTTTTTCCAAATACGTGTATATATCAGGCCCCTGAATTTTAGGCCACTTAGTAATGTCTTTTACGCATTTATTAATCGCACTCAGATCTGGAAGTCTGTTGCCATTTGCCAGAGTCAATAAGTTGAAGTAGAATTTATGATATTTGGAGGTTCGTGCCCTTGCATAGCTTTACAATTTATCGTGGCCTGCCCTACTTCCTGGCTAAACTGGAGATGCAGCGTCATCATTGTTTACAAGGGTCTATACTAAAGTGTCTGAAACTGGTCCTAACATGTTGTAGTACTATTTCTAATGTGCTCAAGGTCTTGTTTTCATGTCTTTATAGTCTAGTATTAAAGTTGTGGTAAACAAGATACTGTAGTGGCACTATTTGGTAGTTTTGTTACTGAAATGTCATAGTACTGGTTCTAACATGTACTATTTCTAATGTGTCTGCGTACTTGTTTCAAACGTTTTGTAATAAGGGTACTAACATCTCATAGTCGGACTATGTCGTACTACTTCTAAAGCCACGTTTCCACCAAGCAGTTCAGTTCAGTTCAGTTTGGTAGGGCACACTTAGGAAAGGCAAGTTCATTGCTGGAGTGCATTTCCACCCGCCTGACCATTATCTGGTGGGTGAGGCAGCCTGAATGCGCCTCCTACTTAAGTAGCGGGACATCATAGAAATGTGATATAATGTATCCCTCTAATCAAGAAGACAAAGAAACTGTAACAACAAAAGGGAAACATCCAACATTTCCTGTTGTTTCTTGTCGACATATAGCTGTTTATCACACAAAATAAACAGGCTTTGTTTGAGAAAAGGCTGCACCCTGCAAGGAGAAAGACTGCCTAACCATCGCAGGGAAGACAGGATTCTGTCAACCAATTAGCAAACTGCAGTGGGTCTACCTATGATATGGTTTTAGTTGGTACCCCAACTGAAGGAAGACAAAATTGATACAGTACGGTTTGCTTAAGGGTACTGTTCACGGCTTTTAAAAATTGAAACGCAAAAAAAATGTGTACCACACCAAACTGAACAGAACTGTAATGCTTGCTGGAAACAGGACTTAACACATCTGGGTTTGGTTTGTCACACAGGTACAAACTTACTGTAGACTTTAAATTTTTATGTTGCCCTAATAGTAGTAGCGCTCGTTTCTTGTAGTTCTGGTACTGTCCTACTACTGGCGCAATGATTCAGTTGTAACTCCAGTGTGTCTCAGACTTGTGTGTCATACAGTTCAAATGTGTGACATAAATGCTGGGAATGTGCTCAAACGCTGTATGGAGAACTCCAGACTTGCTCTATGTGTTACGTGTCATGAGATAGCTTTGGTTGTAAATTGCTGCTATATGTTTACCAAATAAAACTGGGTTGACTTATGGTTGTGGTACTAACGTGTCATAGTAAAGAGCCAGACCACAGCTGGCTCGGTGACGGCTGTAGAATCGGTTCTCGAGGTCAACCCGTGTCTCTCCAATGACATCATCAGACCCCACAAGATCATGGTCCATTACTGTGATAATCAACTCTGTATCCAGCGGAAAAGACACTGTGAATTCAAACACCCTGAAAGGCAGTGTAAGAAAAACAGGAAGTCAGACGGACAGTGGCAGTGTGTTGACCAGGCACAGGTACTGTAATCGGTACGGACTCTCCAAATGTAGGATTGAGCTGTTTAGGGAGGTATCGATCTTTGGTGTCATGGATGTGTTGTCCGATTTGGACCACCAGGTACGGATCAGCTTTACCATTAGCGTCTGCGGGAGCCAGATTGGTGGCCTGCATGACACAAACAGAGAGAGCCTAGTTAGAGGACACTAACACCACAGAGCTGTATTATAAGCATGGACAGTTTCTAAGGCAGAATGTGAATTTTCTATTTTTCTGACTCTTTGAGTGTCTGTAATATAACATTGTCAATTGTTGGACTGCACCTTTACGATGTACACTCGGACCAAGACTTTGATCGCTGAATTTTTGGGGGTTCCACTGGTGATCTGACACTTTTTATCCTGTTCCTGTCCCGTATCAATCGGATAAACCAGAAAAGAACCCTGAGGATGGAGAATATGGAATAATGAAATGAAACATTTCCCTGCAGAGTAGCCAACAGACTAAAAAATTGTCCATCCACAATACTTTGTATTTCCCCATGAGCCTCTCCTCGTCATCCTCTTCATAGTCTTCTCCATTTGCTCTGCCTTTATATAGTGGGAAGGTCTGCAGCCAGTCCTGAAACTGGCTGAACTCATGTTCCAGATCATATCCATACAACTGAACATAAATGAAGACAAAAAAATGGAAGCAAAAATTAAAAAAAAATATCTACTCCATAGCTGCTCTCCCTTCACTTGTCACTAGACATCCTGACTGTTTAGAAAAACTTTCTTCTGAAAAGAAAACAAGCCCTATTTCCATCAAACAGTACGGTTAAGCTCAGTTCAATACGCATTTTTTTTTAAATTTCCATTATCAAAAGCTTTGAATGGTACCCTTAAAAACCTTGCCAGTTTTGTCACCCCTCGCTTGGGGTACCAACCAGAGCTAAATCGTACCATTAAGGGGGGGCTAGACCCCATGCAGTCTGCTGACTGGTCAACAGAATCATCACTTCCCTGCAGCAGTTAGGCCATCTTTCACCGCAGGTGCGCAGCCTTTTATAAAACAGAGCTTGATAAACAGCCACATGCTGACAAGAAACAATAGAAAATGCTGGATGTCCTCCATTGGAGCATGTTTCCTTTTCCAGCTGTTGGTGTTCTGGTTTATGGTCACGTTTTTATGATGTCACGCTACTTAACGTATCTGGCATGGTCAGGCTATCCCGCCTGAAAGGTAATGGTATGGTCAACGGTGGAAATGCACGCCTGTAATGAGCGTACCGTTCCAAAGTGTGCCGTACCAAACTGAACTGAACTGAACTGAACTGCTCGGTGGAAAATGTGGCTTTAACCGTAACCCTAGTCTTTGTGGGTGCACTCAGTCCAATCAGGTCCCTTATCCAAATTCCGTTTTGTCTAATAAGGTCCGATAGGGCCTCATTGCAATGCTGCTTCTTTGTGTGTCAGTATGTCCAAAACCCAAGTGGGTTCAATTGGACCCCATCTGTTTAAACGCTTTGTGGATCAGGCCCAGTTATTTCTGGATCATCTCTGGATTGAGTCTGACTGCCTCAAATTTTGTTTTTGAGAGAGGGTAAGAACAGGTGAACCAAACATGGACTGGCCCATTATTGCTCCAGAAAGTAAAACGTGAAGGGAGAAATTGAATGTTTCATAGAGGATGTATGGATAGTGAGTAAGAGAGTAAAGGTGAAATAATCATCCCTATCAGGGTAAGACACAAATGATAGATTTAGAAGATGGGTTTCAGACTCTCTACAGATTCCATTTTTTGTTAGTTCCTCAAATGTTGGATGCCTGAAACTTCTACAGCAAACATTTATGTTCTGCCAGTTTCTTGACATTTGACTGTAAATCTAATGCTGTTACATCTCATTTGGTTTCAGTAGGAGAGACAGCAGGCTCCCCATCTGGTTTTGGTACATTTCTGGTTCAAATAGAACTACCAACAAACACCACCACTGGTCATATAAGAATCTATTCTTTAAGCATGGAGATTGTTTTTTAAAACTACAGTCGATAAACCACTGGGGAGCACACTCCAGAACACACTGACTGAAGCACATCTGACACATAATTATGTAAAGTAATGACTTGCACTAGAACTCCTACATCCATCAGACACAGTGCAGGTTATTATTCCATTACTGTCATGCTGGTGTCTGATAAATCTATTTTTTCACTGTTGTTATCTTCAGTTTATCTCCAGGAACTCCTCACAAACCTGCCCTCTGCTGTTTGGTGCTGAGAGGGTAGTGTACAGTGGCTTGATCAGAACTTGTTTGCAGAAAACAGCTACCTGCTGATGCTTGAAACAGGATTCATGAGCATAGACAAAACCATACAATTAAACCTCAAACTACAGAGACTTTGTTCACCTTTGTCACAACTCACTATATATACACTCAGACTGAATGTCAGTTTCAGTTTTCTTTTTCTGACGATGTCAGCACAGTCAGATTAGATGGATTGGACCTAAAACTGTCAATCACACCTTGAGTGTAGCGATCATCTTTCGTTTGGGAGGCTCAAGCTCCACCTCCCCCTCGTCATCCTCTTCATCCTCATCCTCGATGTTTGCCATAGTCATATTTACTCCATCTGAACAAAAGAAATATTAAAAACACAGCTCAGTTAGATTTTTTCATTTATTATTTTGGTTATACTTTCATTTTTCCATATGAAACATATATGTTCATATTCGGTTTTGCTGCTGCTGAGTCTCAAGCATATAAGGTATGAGTATGATGCTGTGGTTCATCAACCAGCCACATATTTTGTCCATGTCCTTCAGTAAGCAGGCTAAAAAGCTCTCCCTAAAGACATTAAAGTTTGTATAGCTACAGATTAATGCAGTTAGTTTTGGAATTAAATGTCCACAGTCTCATATAGCGGCAGTGATCCCATGTCCACATCCTACACAGCTTAATAGCGTGCAAACATCATTAATCCCCTGCCTGTGGATTGACAAAAGAAAGAGGCAATGATACCCTGAAAACATAACTTTTCTAAAAACTTTACTGCGTTTATTGTTTACTAAGAGAAATTCATGGGTTGTTTTTTTTACATGTAGCAGCATCTACTGGCCATTACAGGAACTGCAGTACTAAGACCCTGCAGGTTTCACATCAACAGTCAGGTGCTATTTGTCAATATCAGTTGTACTAGTTTGTAACTAAAAGATAATTTCAGTAATAAATTATTTCACTTTTTTGTTACACATAAAATCTAACAGATTACCACGTCATTGTGATTCAAATAACAAAGTAGGAGTTCACACCACACCTGTCTCTGCGTGATCCTCCATCTGCTCCTCCTCAGCAACCTACAGACAATCAACACATCCAACATGGTGAGCAAAGAAGTGACTCATCAATCACTGTTGTTATTTTCTTATTTAAACTGAAATTTTTCTGTTTAGTTTTGATTGTAGACCGCTGTAGAAATTTAAATTCTACCCATGATTCATGCTAGGGACTAACATGTGGGAACAAAATGTCAAAAAGGTGTGTGTCATACTGGAAGGATTTCTGCACTTCTCATTTCTTATAGCAACACTGAAAAAAAAAAACCTAATCAGAGACATCTTCACTTTCTATTTACTATTTTAGTTTACTATTATTCCTTTAACATGATATACATTCATGCACTTGCAGTTATTTGTGCTTTATTTAATTCAGACGGGAAGGTAAATCTGCGTCTCACCTTTCTCTCTAGCTCGTCCAGCGTAGCGTAGTATTTGGACCACCAATCTAGTTCCTCCTTCTCTGGTGGCTCTTCCTCCAACTCCTCTCCCTTCTTCAGCAGTTTTTTCAGAGGAGACTGTGGGTGCACAGCAGATTTTTTTTATTCCTTTAAGAGTGAAATTTGATTTTGATTCAATTTGTCAGTTTTTATCTGTAAGAGTAGGGAGGGAGTTAAACATACGTACGCGAACCAGCCTCATGGGATTGATGGGAATCTTTGACTGCTTAATTGGCAGGCCACTGAGTCCAATATTCTTCACTGTCATCAGCGGGCTGACCTTCATTGTATTCTGTATCACTAGTGTGGCTAGAAGAGAAACCATAAAAATGTTACAGGCGTCCCACGAAGCACAGCTGTGAGAACAATCCAAGCACAGCTTCGCACTCCGGGTGGTGGTGGAGTTATTGGCTGATCCATGCAGAACTCATGAATAAATTCAGGAATTTTAATCAATGTACAATTTAGTTCAATCTTGATTTAATTCAGCCCCACAAAGTAACCTTAAACATAACTGTGCAACCACGTAACCCCCTCCCTCACACAGCATTTATCAGAGGATAACAACTAGTGCAGTTTTTTGAATACTTTATATATTTACCATGTCTGGTAGAATCTTCTGTTCATGACTAACACAATCACTGTACTGTGCAACAGCTGGTGCTCCTAAATCAGGTTAACACACCCTCAAAGACTTTTCTCTTGAAAAAAAACTGAAGGAAAAGATCTGTTTTAAAATATTAAATAGTAAAATGATGTACTAAAATATTTATTAAAAACAGTCAAAACTACAAGCTTGGCTGTTTTAAGACCAAAACATCATCTCAAGTTCAAGTTTCAGGCACACAAGATGAGAAAATGCCTACATAACCACAAAATTCTATGTTTAAAGTACACCTGATGCATCACGGCTTCACTCTAAATCAGAGCATCCAAATGGCCATTGTGATGGTTTCAGTGGACTTCAGAGGGCACCTTTATGAACATGGTTCATATACAGCAGATTTTTTAAAAATATCTCTCAACCAGTAAAATTCAACAACATGTCAGCTTTTAAAGAAAAGGTGGAGCATCAATCTTCTATAACCTTATTTGATATAAATATCAATTCTTTGAATAAATGTGTTCCATACATCCCTGACCACAATCAGGGTAGGTACTATTGCTAAAAAGCTGCACATGAAAAACATCTGGTGGTCAAACCCTCATCATATAAACTCTGGAAACGCCTCATTTTGAGGCTGAGATGCGAAACGGAAGATAAAGAAAAAAAGTGACAAAAAGACTGCGTATGCAAGATTATATATTAATATGATGTGTGCTGGATACACAAGGGGAGTTGTCATTGCAACAAGCAATGTCAATAGTCGCCAGCTTGAAATGAGTTAACAAACGTAGTAGTAGTTGTAGTAGTTGACTCAGTGGTAACACAACCACAAGAGCGCGTCCCTGAAAATGCCCGATAACCAAAAACGACCCCTGGTGGCCAAATCTGGCACAAGAAAATGCTAAAAATCTAATCAGCTCCAAATCTCATGGTTATGAACTAGAGTGCAAAAAGATCTTACCTCAAATCATTTTTGTGCTACTGTAGTGCCATTATGGATCTGCAGCATGACTGAAAACATTCATTTTTGACAGACAGCAGGAGACACATCAGTGTCACCATGAAACAATATGCTCTCCTTACTGATTTGAATTTCCTTTGGTAAAGATTGCTCTTTAAGTCACATTTATATTGTTACAAAAACACTGCCTGGTGGCCAATTCTGATGTCAGAAAATGCTGTAAATCTACTCAACTTCAGATCTCATGGATTTTATCTACTAGTATGCAAGGAATGAGGATCCAGTCCCCAGTAGTTTTTGCACTATTGTGCTGAAGGCTCTCACAAACGATTCTAGATTTTAGATATAATAAGATTTGATAAGAGAATCAAACAAGGACATACGGCTTGTATTTAAATGGAGGAGCAAGATTACAGGTGAAGATTTAAGTTTGAATAACATCTATGACTGATACAGTGACCTTGTCCATTGACCTTTGACATTTGACCTCAAAAATCTAATAATTTCATCCTTGAGTCAGAGTGGACATTTGTGTGAAGTTTGAAGAAAATCGTTCTTTAGGTATCGTGTTCACAAGAATGACCCACACAGACACGTATGCACAAATAATTTTGACAGGAAATCAGCCACGAATATCTGTAAAATGTATAATGTGTCATGTGGGAACCTGTCTGAATGTTTGTAAAGATATTTTTTTTTTTTAAAGTAACTTTGCCTTTTACTACTGTAAATACTAATTTCATTACTTCTTTCACAGCTCTCACCGTTTGATTTTGGTTTTGGCTCTTCATCCTCCTCCTCTTGTTCCCCCCCATTCTCAGGTGGGGCATAGTCCATGAGACTCTGGACTACATGTGTCCCGACCAGGGCTAGCCGACCGAATGCCCGATGCTCCACTACAAAAATTGTCAGAGGAGGGTGGAGGTAGGCCTGCTCTGGCAGCTCCTGATTGGATCAAACACAGAGAGAGGACAGGAGAATCTTAGCCAATAGCCATAAGTAATAATCTATCAATAATACTGATGAGTAAAACAAACTGACCACATCAATATAGCCGACCAGTTCTTTGAAGTTGGGGTGAATCTTGAAGTTTTCAACCTCTTCAGACTCCAACTGTCGTCCTCCACACTCCATCCTCACCATGGGGCGCGACACCTCAAACAGCTCCACCCGCTTCAGCTCCCTCAGACCCCAGAACAGCACCTGAAACACACAAAAACACAGGAAGTACAGTGTAAGACTCAGACATGGCCCAAAAACCATACCACTTTAAAATAACTACAAAACGGCAACAACAGCGCATGTGTGAGACCTCGATCCTGAAGGTCTTCAGTACAGGTCGGACCCCATCTGGAATGATGTAATATTTGTCCTCCTCTATGTAGGTCAGCTCCTGAGGCTCCACACTGCTGGGGAGACAGGGCTGCAGGGGATGACACCATGTTCAGGTTCACTATCTGCTGATTCAGTTTTTCTTGAAGGATAATTCAACTTCATAAAAAACTGTCAACAAACAAAATTGATAGCAGAGATTTGGAAAAACTGTGACATCACTAACAAGAAGTCACGAAACATGAGCAGACAAGTTGGAAATGTGTCCGCACAAAAACTATAAGAGAAGGTTACTGTTCACCTCTGTTTTCTCTTGCAAATCGGTTTGTCTAAGCTGTTGGTTTGTTTCCAACCTGTCCAATCATCTGACTGCTTGTCATTGGTCAGAAGCTCTTTTGCCAGAGCAACAGTAAATGATTCAACCGGAACTGTAAACTTTTGCTAGAAATCCAAAAATATGATTTTGAAATCGATTAACTTTAACCTCATGTGGTTGATCTATTTTTTGACAGACTGATTGATTGGTGTTACCTCTCCAAAGCCAGAATAGTCCAGCTCAATAAACTCGAAGGCCCCCAGCAGCTCACCGGCGCGGGCCCTCCCCATGTTTATGTCGTAGAATCGGAGATGGGGCTTCCGGTAAAACTGTTCCACGGTTTTAAACTCTGGCTCAGCAAAGGCCCGACCCAGAGGTTTCGGACCGCCCTGCAGAAATGAATGAACGAATGAGTGAATGCATAGGAGCAGATTGTGGTGGATAAATATGAATATCATCAGTGCTACCATGCTGTCATAACTGTAGATGTTGATGATGATGAGGGGTGGATCTCGTTTTAGCTCCTCTGGTGTTCCCTCTAGTAGAACTCTGTCAAACAATAACGTCTCGCACCAGGCTGGAGAGAGTGTTTCAGACAACACCTAAAAACACACGTGCAAAATTAAAATGAATTTGGGGGGCTCAGATTCTCCTTGATGTTTCTTTGACATTAGCAACCCACCCAGAACCATTACTGCAGACCAAATCCACCCTCAGACACCTCAAATCCCAATCCAATAGAGCTTTCATGGGATGTCAAGTCAAGTCATTTCATCTTTGACCAAAGTGCTTCACAGGAAACAACGTACAATAAGAAATAGTAAATAATAAAATAGAAAGAGACATTCATGAATACATTCTAATATTAACAGAGGTAAAACCTGACAGGGAAACAACATTCTCAACTTTATAAGATGGACAAACAGAAGAGATGAGTGTGTATGTGGAAATAAGTGGTAAGGTTATTTGACCATGCTCTGGCATGTCGGAGCTGTAAGCATGACATGGACGAATGCAATACGGGCGTGTGGCAACAGAACACTAGACTTTTGATTGGTCGGTCACGTATTCTTCCAATTAAGCAAATTTATTTTTGTAAAAGAGACAAATGCCTTTGTTGCGATCTGTAATCATGAAGACTCCAGACTGTCAGAAAAGATGCTTGAAGAACATTTGTTTATGATTTCATAGAGCACCTTTTGACCAGTGGAATGGATATGTTGCTTACCTTGGTGACCTGGCACTGTGTGGAGAAAAGGACCTTGGCGAAGGGAGTTGATAAGCCATTATCCCCCGCAGCCATCAGACCACGCCCCTGGTACAGGTGACATCGTAGCTGGAAATACCGGCTGTCTGCAGAAAGAGTGAGCGTTCTACATTCAGCTGTGGAAAATAGACAGTTTGCTGCTGGTTGAGGTGTGCTCACTCACCCTGACAGGATAGGCTGACAGGAAGTTTCCTCAGGGGGACCACCCTCTTCTGATCCTCGTCTTCCTCTTCAAAAACTGGCAGAAACTCGTCTGGCAAGTTCAGGGTAGCCTCTTTACTGTACTTGGCCAGACCTAACCACAGGTAGACCTCCAGCTTCGCAAAGATGGCGCTTGTTGAACCTACAGGAGACTGGAAAGAGAGACAGAAGAGTGAGCATCACCCACGATTTTAATGGAAGAAAAGCAAGGATATTGTAACATATCGTATGACCTATTCCCTCTGGTAATGGAGTTTAGGTCATGCAGACCCTTTTGGATTCTCACACGTTCGCAGACGCTTTAGAATGGTTACCTTCATGTAGAAAGTGGTGACCTGGCCACTGTGCCGCCCCCTGTGCTCTTCCACCAAAGAAAACAGGATGGAGTAGGCAGGAATTCTGACATAAGCCAATCTCTTGCTTCCACTCAGTAACCATAGGAACACATCTGGGATTGTCGTCTGGGGCTGGAGAGAAGGTGTGTGTGTGTGTGGGTTCTTAGACATCCTTAACATTTAATAATTTATAAAAAAATTTGTGCGGGACATTAGGTGACCACGCTATGACCCCTGACCTCTTTAGACAAAAGGCGGAATGTCCTCAGGACTCTCCTGCTGTCAATCAAACGCTGTTTGACGGTCCGCCTGGTTACCCTCTTCCGGGCCCTCACCGCCTGTCGGGCAAGCCAGATCTGGTGACAGACAGAAATTATGAGACGGACCGCAGGATAGACAAAGAAAAGCAGGTGGACGGTGAGAGGTAGAAAGAGAGACACGCTCACTAATTTCTTTTTGATGTACTCCTTCCTGCATCTGTCCAGGTTGTTGGGACGAGACTGAGACCTCCTTTCAGACAAAACACTAAACTGTCTGCAGAAAGACAGCAGGACAGAGCGATAGGAGAAACATAGGGAGAAATCAAATTTACAATACATCCTTCTGAATCATATCTTTAGACAGTGGAGACTTACTTGCAGGAGGCCACCAGCTCTAGCAGCACCTCCACCAAACGTTCCTTCGCATTATTCCTTGGCCTCCTTAAGAGACGCTCCACCTCGTCAAGACCCAGCTCCTGAACGAGAGGCGGGATGAGCAGAGGATAGGACATCACGCGACCACAGTTTGATGGCACGGTGTGACACACATTGTGGAAGTGAACCATCACAGCACTCTCACCAGCCTGTCTGCCATCTTGTTGAGCCAGTTAGCCTGATAGAGTCGAAAGCTGTGATCTTCAAACTGGGTCCAGATGAACAAACAAGGCTTTAGTCCGTCAGAAGGTGGCTGGAGAGGAATACATTGGAATGACCTGAAGAGGCAGACAGATAGACAGGTAGAGAGGCGTGGTCAGGCAGACAGGATGTGGTTGGGCAGTGTTTGTGTGTAACTGAAGGTGTGCTCTTCTAAGAATCTCATCTTGTCCTGGTAGCTGTGTTGATTGGGCCAATACTTCCTGTGTCTACCATCTACTATTCAGGATCTGGATCGCATGGATATGGAGCATTTGGCTGAGTCTCCAGTCTGTAAGATCTCCTCACACATCCGGGAAAATCTGTCCCACACCCCCTGTGTAGGGCATGCTCAAAGGTTCCAATGTGGAGGCAGCTATTAAAGAAAGCTGTGAAGGTGAGGAAGGGCTGCAGCTTTGGTAATCACAGAAGCTTAGGTGTGTGCCCAGTTCAGGAATACCACTGTCTTGTCTGTTAATCTTGACTGGGGATTTTGGTCAACAAGGGAAGGAACACTTGGAGGAGCACCCAAACCTGACATGCCATTGGTGGAGCAGACAGAACGGGAGCAAGACAGTATCCCATTTTACCCAAAACAGGGGCTTAGGAGAAATATTTCTAGGTTGTTGTATTGGGCCCTGTGCTATGAAAACCACAGCTGAAAAGGTTCCACAAAATGGAGGGATGAATCGTGTATGTATCTGTGTGAGTGCAGTGTTGTTTACCTGTCGTACTCAGTGGGCTCGGATCTCATGGCAACAGTCACGGATCTGTTCTCGGGTTCCAGATTCAGCACCTCCTCTCTGTCCAGCTCATCCTCAGAATCCAGCAGACTCTGACCCTCCTCATTTAGATTGTCCCTGCTCCTCCTCAGCTCTTCTTTGCTCTGGCTCTTCTTGGATCTCTTGACCTCAGTTGCCTTCCCACAGTTCCCTGCAAACAGACCATCAGATGGAGCTCAAGGGGCAGAAGTGACAGAAAGTGACCAAAAAATGATCTTTATCAGCAGTGTTCTAAATCAAGTGTCACCCATGACCAAAGCAGGCAAAACTGAATCAATTATAAATAATAGCAAATTTAACCCTATTCAATATGGGCAAAACTGAGCACATTACAGAGGGGCAGTCACATACTACATTGAAGACTCTGTTCCTACACACTGTGCATCGTAAAATGCATCATTGCATTAATCCATCTAAGCTTAGAATGGTAGATAGGTCATGTGTCTCTCTAACTAATTTTATGTTTAAGGGAAACGTGTTTTGTGGCTTTTACAAACTTTTGTGTGTAGCTGGTTGAGGTCTGAATCCACTTTAAGATGCTGTTTATGCCAATTGAGAATCTGTAGCAAATTCTAAAAACTGGAGTGTATCTGTGAGCTCATTTTCTATATGATCACATGTAATGGAAAACATTTCATTAACATATAGATTAACCAATACAGATTATAGCTGAAGCACATCTTAACGAATCGAGTAATTGGTTAAATGACAATTGGTTAAATAATGAATCAATCATTTTGATGAAAGAAAAATTGTCAAACATTCTTCAGTTCTAGTTTTTTGGAGATTTCCTGCTTTTCTTCCTCTCATTTAATAATAAACTGGACCACACTCAGAGAGTTCAAAACCTCTGCCAACGCAGCTAAATTCCCTAAAACCTACCTTTAGCATAATTACATGTGCCGACCTCAACCTTTGATCTTTCAAGGTCAGATGTTTTTCTGTAAGCTCATATTTCAGCTTGATACAAGACCGTGGTATCAGTTTTTTGCATTGAGCATTCCTAAATAAGGTTTTTTTTTTCTTTTGTTAATATTAGGTCAAGGTCATTTGGTGCAAAAAAAGAGCACATATTCTTGCCACCACCTGATGTGTGACACATGAACTGCAAAGCCAGCCGATTCTGGCTATCTGATGGAGTCCATGATTAGTTACAAAATAACACCTTTGTATGTTGATTCACTCAAGGGTTTTGTCCAAAAAATGTGTTTGACCTTTGACCTAGCGGGTCTATGTCAGTTCATTCGGGACAGTTATGGACTCATGGAGTTTTGACCTTACAGTGACCTTGAGCTAATACCTAGAAAGCCCCAAAGTTAGGCATCTGTAGCCAGCACTGTCAGCTACAAAATGACACCAGATGGACCTCTCTCTTTCAATTCTGTTGGGATTCATTGCCAAAAAACATGCATTTGACCTTTCAGTGACCTTGACCTTTGCCATACAGACTGAAGAAATTTTCAGCAAATCAGTGAGAATGTTTTTGAGTTACACTGGTAAAAAACATTTAAATGCTGACAGACACATTACCTCCAGGCAGAGGTAATGATAAAGTGTCTTTAAGTTTGATTTAAGGGACTAACTTGATTTTCTGACTGATGATGATGTCATTTTTAGTAGCGATACCTCAGTAGAGATATGTCAACAATTGTCATATCCAGCATATAAAATACTCTGCTTACCTATGGAGAGCTCAAACTTCATGGGTCTGTTTCCCACAGACGGGTCCATCATCGTGATTTCAAACAGAGACGCAAACAAGAGGAAATCCTCCTTCTCGCCTAGGAAACCCTGAAGACAAAAAATAAACGAGTGAAGAGGGCAAAGTTCTGTCCTGGGTTAGTAGTTTACTAGGTATTTCTTGTCACTGCTTGACAGAAAATAGTCACTTTAACATTTTTCTTCAGGCCCAAAATATAGACAAAATCTAAAAATTGAAAGGCAGCTAATCTCCAATGACTTAATGCTTATAAAATGTTTCTCCATGATCTGTATCTGTATATCTGCAATAAAAAAGACATTTTAAAAAATGTATTTCTTCTTGAGGAATTAATTGTGATTTGTGGCCAGAAAATGAATCTTTAAGCATCAAGAATTTTCTTTCAATTTAAATACATACACTAGTTGGGGAATAAGACAAGAGAATGAAAGAAAGAAAACTGAAAACAAAAACTGCAGGAACAGAGAATTACTGGAATAAAAACGGCCCGTGGAAGGAGATAAAGTGATACAGGGAGTCATCTGCTCTGAAATATTAAATGTCGCAGACACAGTGAACACCTGCTTTAGTTAACATGGCTCATTAACGATGATGATGACGATGGAGCTGGTTGTGACGACACTGACCTCAGGGATGGGATGGGTCTCCTCGACCCCCACGGTAACAGACTCCGGTACCTCAACTCCCGTTTCCCCCGACTCTTCAGCCATTCCACCGACAGACACAGATGCTATGCCAAGTTTTTCAAAAGTATGAATAAAACATAAATACACATAGGGCTCGTGGTACGCTCTCAGGTGGGATAACATGATGAACACTGACGGGATTTCTTTATGCGTCACTTCTTTCCTATAATACTGATATACTAATATTCGTACTTAACTATCGCAATATTTCATTTTAACATCAACATCCCCTGTCGGATGAATATGAAAAGGAACCGTGAAATCTCTAGAGCTGGAGTAAATCTCATTCCAGACCTTGTTTTCTCTCCTATAAATCCATCTTTTCATCCCGCTTTAGAGAGGTCAATGAACAAGAGTGATTCTACAAATGCCTTATCTACATGTATACACATATGTTTTCGCCTATGGTGTAAAAGAGTTTAAGTGGTGGATTTTAAAGTCACTTTTAAACTCAGATTATTGATTACTGATTCTGTCATCTAAGGTGTTTTTGTTTTCCTGAGTATCCATGTTTACATATAAAACGGTGCATGTAGATAATGATGATGTCACCACATCAATCTGCAGGTGCCCATTGTTGCTCTGTGCAATGAGCATGAGTCTGAAAATACAAACTGTTCTTCTCTGGTGTTTTACAGATTGTTGATGCGGACTATATTGCCACCTACTGGCAAGATATCTGTTGATTTTTTTCTGTAACACAGACATGGAAAAAATATAAATTTACAAAAATATCTGTATACATGTGGCTCATGTTGGCGTGTGCTCCATTTATGTCTCAATTTAAAGGAAAATTTGCTTCCAGAGATCACTGAACCCCTTCTCTTTACTATTTCAGCAACATTTTCACATGATGATGGGAAACTATTCCTTCCTTTAACGTTTTTCATTTTTGCTGCTTCTTTTTGCTGCTTTTGCTGCTGCTCAACATTAGACTGACCTTCCTTCTTCTCCTTTTTCTTGCTGCTTCTCTTCCTCCTCAGTCCCAGCCTTCCCAGCGTTCCCTTAATCTTTAGGAAATGAAATGAACATGAAATGTTTGCTGATGTACTGACTTGTTGACCTGAGATTTCGTCGAGTTTCAATGAGTCTGACTTGTTTCCAGTTGACTTGTTCAAATTCAATTACCATGGCAACACATGCTTACAGAGAAGCCCAGGCCCTGCTTTATGAAGTGAGTTCAACACACTTCAAATTCTTTTCTGTTGTCTGGCTTCAATGACCATCCAATCGGTTAACAATGTCTATCAACAGTCCCAAAGTTTCTGTGAGCGCGTTCACATGAAAGAGGCGGAGTTACCTGCACATGACCAATCGCAAACATGACATCAGCATAGGTGAGTGAATTATAATATTAGATAATAATATTTAAAAACAAAAAGGGGCCACGTTGATTTTTTTTTTTATTAAGATTTTGAGAATAAATCAGAAATTTAAGAGAAAATTGTTTACAAGAAAAAAAAAAAATAGTACTTTTAAAGCTCCTAATCTTACCAGAAAAAGTTTCACAAGAACAAAAAAGTAACTTTACGAGGTTTTAAGCAAAAATTAACAAGGCAGGCACATGACCTCAGGGATCTTCTATTAATGATAATGTCATTTTTCCGAGAATTGATTGGTCCTTTTATACACGTTTCTCTTATCTGGAAAATAACCAGCAGGTGCAGTTACCATGGAAACGTATCCCAGGTCGAAGTGAACCAGCTTACTAACAACGAGAGCCCGGAGTAACCCTGAAGTACCCTGAAGTAACCCTAACCACCATATTATAGGCCATAATTCATGTCTGGTGCTGCCATATCATTTAACTGTACTGACCATTAGCAGTTCAAAAATACAGTTTTAGAGGAAGATCGACTTAAATTAAAAAAAATTATATATTATCTGTTCCTTCTCTAAGCTGTCTAAGCTGGGGGGGTTTTCACCATTGAATTATTTTCTGTTTGAATTGTTTTGTTCTTAATAGAAAGGCTATAAAATGAGGAAAGAAATGCAGGAAAGGGCCACGGCTTGGACAAGGGGTACCTTTCCCGAGATGACTGAGCCTGGCTCCGAGGCAAGGGCTGAGGACGAGGAGTAAACCTCCACGCAGAGAGCCAGGAGGATTCGACCACGGTAGAAGATGCCTTCGCCCAGACCTTCGTTCAGAGCCTGAAGAGGAGAGAGAGAGCAACAGTAGATAAGTTCATACACATTTTATTATGCTTTCCTGCCAAAAGTTAATTGAGAACTTGAGTGCTGGTAAGACAAAAACACAGGTTACAAACTTTCTTGTAACTTAAAAGCCTCATTTCATGAAACTCTTTACTGTGTTTCATGTGTTGTTGTTTTTTTTAATCTAAAAATCTAAATGTAAGAATAAAGTAGGCGGTTACTTTCTTTTAGCAGCTGAATCTGATCACGTGTGATGGAAACACAAAGAAGCAATCAAATCAATATTTGTTCTCTTCTTTACTCAACTACATAAGTTTAAGTTTAGAGGGCATTCATGAAAGGGACAGTTGTAGATGTTAAGGACCTGTGAGACCCATTTCTAATGACCTTAATCAAAAAATGCAAAATATTATAAGTAAATGTAATATTATTTTACTGGGCTTTGACATTATTCACCACATACTGTTAATGTTATCTGGCTTTGGCAGCTAGCGTTTAGTGGCAAGTTTGTCCAGTGACTCTCAAACATAACTGGTCATTGAAAGTATGCATTTAAATTCGTAATTGATATAGTTTTTATACACAGTTTTTGTGAGTTGTAAAGTCCTGGATGCTCTGAGGCCCAGTTATTGAGAATATCTGTGCTAAAGCCACGACTTCCTGACGTGCCCATCAATTGGCCGGTGGCTATAACAAGACGTAATTAATTAGACTTAATTAATGAGCTTTTGATGTGTTAGTAGGCTAATTTTGTTATACTTCTGAGACAGCAAGATTCTGTTCCTAATTTCCAGCTAACCTAAGTTCTATATTTACTGTACGGACATGAAAATGATCTAAAAACAATATGTGCTAAAAATGTAATATTCCTGTAAATGTCGGAGTGGATTTGGTCTGGTCTACCTGGTGGACGTCTCTGAGGGTGGAGTTCTGTGGGGAACCGTACAGGTTGATCCAAGACGGACCGAAGGTGGGGTTAAACCCTGCAGACACACATAAAGTATATTTCCCTCAAAGCCATAGGTTTTTATATGAAAGCTGCCAGTCACACATTGGCACACTGTCTGGTTATGCAAATACATAAAGTACTGTAAAAATGTACACAGTGAGGTCAGCAGAGTAAGGTACCGCTGAGCCTGTGGCCACGTACCGTTCCTGGTGGGGTCAGAAATCAGCTGCAGGTCCAGGAAGTGCGTTGCCAGGGCGACGTCTCCCATCTTGGCATCATCAAGTATCTGGACTCTGATCCGCTGAGCCAGAGGAGGAAACTGTTCTATGAAGGAAATCTCCTCGTTCCAAACCGGACAGCTGGCGGCGCTGGCGACCGACGTCTCCCCCTGCGCACGCACACAAGAGAAAACGCACGATACGAGGAGAAAAATTCAAATCTGATGCCTCCTGGCTGAAAATTCCCTGAGTTTGTCAACTTTTGCTTATTTCATTTGCTGCATATTGATACAATAATTAGTGGAGATGGATGTAAGAAAGGTGGATGTGGGTTTTGGAGCAAATCTGGGGGAAGTTGTGGCCAGCGAAACCTCAGCAGAACCAGATGTTGGTCGCAGGGAAAACAAAAATTTGGCCCTGAAGTGGTGACAGCGAAGATGGCTGCGCTTCAGGCCGAACTGAAATAAAACGTCCTGTACTCCCTCGTGTGTTTTTGGGAGGACACCGAAGAGCAAATGGATGAATCCTCAGTGGAAAGAGACCAATCCCTCTGAGAAGGTTCTTACTAAGTCTGAACAACATAAAACAAACACATGTGTACCTGCTGTCCAGCGAAGGTCACCTTTACGTAGGGATCGATGAAGACCGTCCGGTCGGTGACCATCGCCATTTTGGCCATGAGCCCTGAGTCCATGGTAGGCAGCCCCTCGGCCTTGTATATCCGAACACGGAACCGTGCCCAGGGACGCTCAGAAGGCGTTCCACGAGGAAGCAGCAGGTTCCTGCGGGATAAAAACAGCTTCAGATACACAGTATCACCACACAGAAGGAAAGCTTAGAAGGAAAGCTTTCATCCTGGGTCACATCAGCTTTATGGTTGCCGTCAAAGTGTTCGGTTGTAAGAATATAATATGAATGTATCTACTCCTTATCATATCATTACATAATTACCTCTGCATTCAATTATTATTGGTTTTAGCAACAAAATAGTGAATAACTAGCTTTGAAAGTAGTAGTCTCAGAAAAAATAATGGCAGGCATGTGTTTACGTGTACAAATATTGTATAATTTGTTTAAAAAAAAATAAGTTTGTTAATAAAAACATATGCTTGTTCATCGGTGCACATGAATTTACATAAATGTATAAATATATGTGGGCAGACGCTCACATTTCTCTCTGTTAATAATACATAAATCCCATGACTTCATCAGATTAAAAGAACAATACTCCATCACAAAATTAGTTTAATGGAACTGTATTTAGTTCCCCATCTGTCATTAAATAACTTTCCTTCTGCACCAACTCTCCTTTTTCTGACATTCTGGGACTCTCCGTACTTCCCAACCCCATCACTCCACCAGGAAGCCGCTTACTGAAACTCTGCCATCTAGTGGCTGAATGCCATCATTGCGCAGGCCACGAGGTCACGTGAGGCTTTATTTTATTATTTATCATTATAAGAAAGTCGTGTTTTTTTCAAGCTCTAACTGGACACATAAAACAACGTGGTGGCCTTGATTTTATCCCGCGGGCCCTGAGTCTGAATTATGTAGCTTAGATCGAGCTTAGTTAGCTCACTTGGCTAACCACTCATGCATTAACAGCTGCATGATTTCCTGTGGGAGAACAGAGAATATTTACTACATGACGCTGCTCACAAAAGGAACTGAGTCATTTCAGTAAGAAAGTTCTTTTATTGGTGCTTGAAGCACCACATACGGTAGGAGGATGGATTATCATGTTGTGTTACTGACTTTTCTATGTCATCATTTTCTCCGGACGTGGTGTTGGGTGGCAGACTGGGCATGCTCAGAGCGTCTCCCTTCATCAGCACGTTGACACTGGCCTTGACGTAACCCTTGACCCCTGACCTGGTGTCTGCCGGGTCAGTGAGGGGAGCCCACTTCTGGAAGAAGCGGTGGTCTGCAGACGTAGCGGGGTCAGAGGTCAGTGACGCCGCGGTAGTTCGGGTCAGTGGGGGGCAGCGTGAGCCGTGCAAGTACCTGGCTGCTTGTACACGGTGCTGAGGTCAATCTTAAAGGT
>KV751353.1:5602495-5642093 GCA_001698575.1 Mola mola
TCAGAGACTCCCCGGATTTACTGTTCGTGTTGTATGATGGAAGTGACAATCACCCCAAAGGACAGGTGTTGTTTTAGTGACAAATAAGTGAAATACTAATATTTATCACAACTAAAGATTAATTTCATTAAAATGGGCATTTATGTCATTGGCATGTGAATTTGTTATTAGATCAACATTTATATTTAAAATGACGCAGAGCTGAATTTCCAAAACTGGAGCAAATTGCAACCTTTTATCTCATAAAAATAATGTCTGATCTATAATTTAATGTTTCCATTAACTGAAACAAAAGTCAAGAAGAAGAAATATGTTTAGGTTTCAGGAAAGTCAGTAAAAGGTCTCGCGCCTTTTTTGAGCAGAGAACTGTGTGTTATCGTCGCTCTGTGGGGTTGTGTTTCCTCGGACGTTGTGGAGGAACAAACAACAACAACACACGGCTCTGATTGTTCGAAGATGCCTCCTGCGCTTCCTGACAAATGCTGTGTTGTCTTTCTCAGCGAAGACGCATTCAGCTGGAGCTTTTGTTGACTTTTCAGATTAAATGAGACATGACGATCTGAAACAGAAGCCTATAGCTCAACACTGACTAACCCCTGATGTCAATAACAGAAATCTACCAGGATATCAACATATAATAATGTGATAGGATCTATATGATCTATAAGTGTCTTAGTGAAGTTACAGTGTGTTTGGACCAAATCATACAAGGAGCAGAATGAAACCAGGGAAAATAAGACAAAAGACACCAAACATGTGTGAGTGAGGCACTGACCTCTGAAAGTGAGCTCCACCTTCCTGTCGGATCGGCCCGGCAGGTTGGTGATCCTTCGCAGGGTCACGCTGATGGACATGGTGACGCCGGTGCGCCCAGTCAGTCGTCTACATGGTGTCCATTCTGTCGTCTCTCTTCAGCAGCCAGTGTGTGTGTCCTGACACTGACTGCACATGGAAGTTTATTAAAGCGTGTGTGTCTGTTAGGGCAGTTCCTCTTTAATGTTTGAGAAAGCAAAGAGTTGCTCAACTAGTTTCTCTCACAGCTCTCTCTCTCACACACACACACACACACACACGCACACACACACACAGGAGGAGGAAGTGGTGGACACAGGATGCACGTAAAAATAAAATAAAAATAAAAACTCACTTAATTGAAATTTAATGTTTTACACAAACAACCAAATATCAGTGAACATATAAAGTACAAAAGTGAAAATGACTGTTTCCTTTGAGAAGTCTGGTTCTGTTTGGAAAAACACTCGAGCTCCAGGCAAAGTCAAATTTTAAACTGTAAAAAAAAACAAGAACCAGAAAATGTCCCAAACTTACTACTTTTACTCTGAGTTTTTAACCCCAAACCTATTCAACTCTGTCTTGTCTGTGTTGCTCAGAAGAGACATTTCACAGGTTGAATCAGGCTGATCGAAGCTGTAACGTTCCGACGATGACGCCTTTTATTGGAGGATGACGACTAACTGAGACACCTGTGGACTCACGCCGGAAACACTAAGTGTCCTTCTGCCGTAAATGTAGATGCTCTACATTTTCTGCTCTAGCTGCTGGAATTATGAGAGTAAAGACAGAATTCTAGGATTGGAGTCATGATTCTAAAAATTGATCCCAACAGGTGGTCCAGGGCCTCCTCTAGGGGGCGACAAAGATCACAGGTGGTCCACCGAACTTTATCCACCGAGGTTGTCCAATTAAACAAAATAAGAGAATCACTTTTCATGGGCGATTTCTACAAGAGTCGGTGTATTAAACTATTCAGAAAGATGAGTTCTGTTCATCACTCAAACACGTAGATTCTGAATGAATCTCAGTCACGTGTTCGTGTGAGGAGGGTTTCAGGGGAGGGCCGAGCTTTTCTCAGAGACAAGGATTGATCCAAGAAAAAAAGAAAAAAAAGGCTGGGAAGCAAGTTTAAAGAAACAAGTCAGAATCCTGAGACTGATGTAAGATCTCAGAAATTCTTCATATTCAGATAACTGAAATATTTTTCTCCTCCTCAGAGCTCAGTCCAGCGTTTTAACGAGAAAACGATGCAAACACATCCCAGTTATTTCTGTCTGCGATAACAACTGTGCTCACCAACTCTATGAATGAGATAACGTGATGAAGTGAGGAGTTTGAAATAAGTAATTTCCTTCCCAAGATTGTTTTTTTTATCATTTTATTGTTCATTCAGACATGATACTGGTGATACTGGTTGGGAGCAGTGGGGCTGCAGGTCACACGATGCTGTGGATCAGCCAGTTTAGGGAAAAGTGAAGACGCATTCGTTGATGCGGGTCAATGTTACTTTGGAGCAGAGCATTATGGGAGGTGTAATTCTTTATAACTAATTTTTTTCTTCTTCCTGTTTTCTCTCTTTAAGTCAGGTGACTTTAAGCTACCTGATGGTTTAAGGGACAGCAGCTCAAATCTTGGTCAAACCCATCTTTTCCTTGACGTCACAGCATCATGTGACTATGCAGCTAAAGTTAACAGTGCAAATGCAGCATGTTTGGCTAATCTCAGATCACTCGAAATTAGACAATCAAGATGAAAATGCAGAATTTATCTATGAAAACCCACAACTGTGGAAACTAAATTTCCCTTCAGATACAACCCCCGATTCCAAATAAAAGCTGGGACACAATGTAAAATGTAAATTAACGACAGAATACAATCACTTTTGAAAAAACTGCGTTAACCATCAGTGTAAATATTAAATATTATTCTCCTGTTTTCTTCTGACTATATGTCAGCGGATTGGCAAGTAATCACATGGTGCAGTATTTACTGCAGCCTGTGCACAGTGTCCAAACTCTGTGGAATCAGGGATGCAGAATGGAGCTATAAATCTAGTTCTTGGCAACACATCAGGATTACAAACACGGACAATATGGCAGCCTGGAGAAAAAGTCAAGGTACAGAATGTGCTGAGTATCATGGCCCATTGGTTCCATAGGAAATATGAACATTTATGCAAAAGTTGGTTTTGGCTGAACAACCTTATAGGCTAATTTATCTTTTGCAAAAAATTATCAGTGTTTTCTAATTTACTTACTGTCTTTGGGGGCTGATAAAACCCTGCAGATTTCTATAATTTAGTAAAATTACAGAAACACAAAGTTGAGATCTGCAAAATTTCTTGGCCTTATAATGCTGATTTTACCTTGCAAAGCCTCTGAAGGTGTTTGAATAAATGGCTTATTGTCTGCTCGAGGGTTTCACAGCAGTTGATGCAACCGGTCCAACCAAAAAGTGCATTAAAGACCAGTAGACATCGTTTTGTTACATGTTCCCAAGTCTTAAGTAACCAAAGATGTTGAAGTGATCGGAATGTGAGCTTCAGATTTAAAACATCTCTAATCTCAGCAAACATTTCAGAGAGGAAGAAAGCTCTGAACTTTTGCATCTTCTTTACTGTGTGTTAATTCACAGGAGTCAGCTGATGGTTTCGGATGTTAAGACTCAATCGGAATAAGTTGACACAGTCTGGAGCAGCAGACACTGTCGGCACCACAGCGGCAGGCGGAGAACAAGCTGGCACCGTGGAAATAAAGCAGCTTTCAACCACATCTCACAGTCTTTCAGCAGAGACACAGATGACCTCTCACCTCTCCCTGGTCTGTTTCACTTGTGTAAAGTTCCCCACTGCTGCCACACGTGATGTTACAGCGATATCAACGTCTTGTCTATTTGCCTGCAGAAACATAATTCAAGCCAAAGATTCACCTGCTGATCAACACTGTGACATGTGTTTGGACTGCAGTAAGAGATCAGGAATGACCTTTCGCATAGTTAAACCTCAGATTTACCAACAGAGTGCAACACAGATATTTCACTTTAATAAAATGGATCCTGTATTAAAAAAAAAATTCTAAAAATAACAAACAAAAGGAAAAAAAAAACCCCTGAAACTTACCTATTTTTTTTTTTTTTTTAAATCAAAAATGATTTAAAAATATGGTTTGAAATGGCAAGTCATTGCAACAGGATTAACTTTGATTAATTTTGCTGCAGTTTTGACACAATTCAGCGTGTATCCATGCTAAAGGAACCACGTTACTCAGGATATATTCTTTGGTTATAAAAAGCAACAGCTGTTCAAACAGACTCTCAGTGTGATGTTATTCAGCCATCCCGGAGACTCCAGTGAGTAATGATGGGATGTCATCATGACACATGACAGGGCCACTAAAGATGGCGCTCTCATTTCAAATGCGAATTGATTTTAATGAGCCGCCTGCTGTAGGACTTGTGCTGAATGGCTCCACGCGACTTGAGGGTTTTATCGCGACTGACGCCTTTTAATCTGGGAAACCACCTGTACACTCTTATTGTTTAAATATTCATCTCTGATTCTTCACGCCCTGCAGGGAGACTAACGGATGAGGCTACAAAGGGTCTGCACGACTTTTATTTTGCTCTCTGGGTGACAAATATGTAACTGTTAAATGTGTGACCGTCCTGGGACACTCACACACTCAGTTTAAACAGAACTGAATGTCTGCTGTCAGTGTCCATTTTAGGACTTTATCTGTCGCCCTGATGGAAACGAGCTGCCTTCATTCAGACTCATGCTGGAGTTAAATGATGAGTTGTTAATGTGTGTACCTTTCTTGCAAGAGAGGGTTACTCTCAGCAGAAAATATAAAGTGAAAAAGACAAAGGTAAATAAGACAACATGATGCACTGTCTAACCTGTGTTCAGTGTTTTCAGGGTCACATGGGGATCTGGTGTATTATTTTTTATTTTTTTTAAATTCAGGCCAAATGCAACTTGATAATAAAAATGGCTTCCGTACATGGAGCCAAGATGGCGGCATCAACAACCCTGAGAGCTGTGACAGAACAGTGTGACAACATTCAGGCTGAAGCAGTGTGGTAAGTTCACCTGGGCTACACTAAGGCTTATGTAGTAAAGTTACAATATAGAATATAAAATCTCTATCATAGGTGTAGTACAATTTCCCAGCATTTACAGGAAAAGTGCAAAGTATCAATAGCTGATTAATAGAGCAAATCAGGGCCACACACACACAGCTGCTCGAGTTACCACAGACGCTGCTGGGGATGTATCCGCAGCTGCAGTTCCTCTAGTGTCCACAAGATGCTGCTGTGATTAAAAAAAAAAACAGCAACGTCTTGTGGATGGAAAAGTGCCATCAGTTTTGATTCAGGAGCCTTTTATTTCTATGGCAACAATAATGGAGTTGTGTGTGTGTGTGGCTCTGTGATTGGTCAACACGTCTATTGACATGTGATCTGCATAGTTAGTATTGAAGCAGCGAGAAAGGCATCTAGTCTATGTTACTGTCTCTTCCTAAAGAGAGAAACCAGAAAAAAAGTGATTACAACATCGATTTAAAATATTAGGAATGGTCCTGATTGGCCCACAGCTCAGCGCTGCACAGCGATTGGCTGAGTTTGGTCCCTGGAGGGTGGTCGACTTCATTGTGTAGGGGAGGAGCCAGGGAAGAGGGGCGTGGTCTGATCCTGGAACGAGAAGCTCCGGTGCAGTGTGGGCTCGGGTTTAGGATTTGGGGGCAGCTTGAGGTTTAGGTGGTTCGAGGCCTCTCATTTTGAAGTAAGAAACCAGCTGTTTGGGGACCTCAGCGAGGACAGCCTGAGCCAAAGCTGACCTGGGAGCCTACAGAGAGAGAGAGAGAGAGAGAGAGGAGGAGGAGGAAGAGGATGATGAAGGCATGTCTGATGTCCTAAAACAAGCTCACAAACTTCAAATCCGTCTTTAAACAGTAAACAATAGAACAGCCGATTTCCGTCCTTACATCTTTGAACTTGAGGAACGGGACAAACTGGACAATGTCTCTGGCAACAGCCTCCCCCACCGTTGACCTCAGAACACCGTCGTCTCCGTCCAAAAGCTCCATGGCTTTAAAGTCGGCTGGCCCCACCCCCACGATGATGATGGACAGCGGCAGCTGCGACGCCCTGACGATGGCGTCCCGGGTCTGGTCAAAGTCAGTGATGTCGCCGTCGGTCAGGATGAGGAGGACAAAGTATTGCTGCAGAGAGACACGGACACGGGTTTCAGTCTGAATGTCTGTCCCTGGAGATCTGGCTGTGTGTGTGTGTGTGTGTGGGTCCTCACAGAGGCAGTGGTGCTCTGCGCGTTGGTGGCAGCGATGGAAGCGACATGGTTGATGATGGGAGAGAAGTTTGTGGGTCCGGAGAGTCTCAGCTGAGGTAAAACCATCCTGTAGGCATCAACAATCCCCTGAATACCTGACGGGGAGAGAGGAGAGCAGTTTAAGGACAGCGTTGAAAGAGCAGAAACAATGAGTGAATGAAGGGAACGGACATCCCAGCATTCCTCAGAGAGCGAACCGAGCACCGTACCTTGGCAGTTTGGATTAGCGGGGTTGAAGTTGAGGGCGAACTCGTGGTTTGCAGCCTGTAAGAGCCACAACACAACAGTTCAGTAAACCTGACCATCTATGAGCTTCACCCTGATCGTCTGCTCGGAAAGCACATTTAACTGCTGCATCACAAAAAAGGTAAAAATCGAGTACAGGTTTTTTGTTTGTTTTTTTTTCATAATTTAATTCAAAAGGAAAAACTTTTGTGTATCCCATATTGATTACAAGTAAAAAGTTACAAGAGTGATGCCAATACGCATCATGTGAAAGAATGAGGACTTAAAGAAAACCATAGGCAAACTATGGAAGCTGCATTCTGAGATAAATTCCCAAACAAAAGCAGAAAAACGACAGAAAAGTGAAAAAACTGTGGAGTTCATTCACTCATAACCGAAAAAATTGAGATGCTGATAAAGTGGAACATCCAGGTCCAGCGTTTCTGTTGCAGGCAACAGGAAAAAAGCCGTGGAAGAGATATTTACCGTATATAAAAACACACCAGTATCGATCGGTACTCGTATCAGCCGATACACAAATCCAGCTATCGGATTTGGAATCAGGACCGGAAAAATGATATCGAATCATGTCTAATTTAAAGGCATTTTTGTTTGAATTTTGATGATTACGACTTATAGAGTTACAAGGGATGTGACAATAGATTGTGAATCACAATGATATTATCATGAAGCCTCAATCAAATCATTTTTGACAACGTGTATCGTGATACCATTAAATATCAACTATTTCAATACAGAAACTACAAGTTATTTCACAAAAACTGCATAAACGGAGAAGTAAGAAGAAACTCCAGAATGTGAAATTGTGCTTGAAACGTTTTAGTTTCCGTGTAATGAGTCCAGAATATATTGTATAAAGGGTCATTTAATTCAACCAAATCGACTGGGTCTATAGAAAAGCTGTGTCGTGATTGGCTGGTCGGAACACTGACCTGGTAGTCTGGAGGCAGTTTGGCTCCAAATCCGAATGCTGGAAAGAACTTATCACTGGAACGGGAAAAACAAAAATCAGATTCAGAGTTTACAGGTAGGATGTGGAAGCCTGTATGGTTTGGTGCTTGGTCGCCTGTGAGAGTGTACTGACGTGTCGTAGTCCTGGACCACATGGCCCACGGACCACAGAGCACTCAGGTACTGGTTCAGTCCGTCCGGGCTCAGGAAGTGGAGAGAGTTGGGCGAGCGAGGATCGCCATTAGAGCCGGTGAAGTCGATCCCCACCTACAGTGACGGTGTAACAGTCAGTCAGTCTCGAAATAAAATCGACATGTTGATTTTAATTAACCAGTGAATAAAAAGGACAACAGAGCAGACGTGTTCTTGGCTGTTCACATACGGTGAAGTTGATCTGGCAGCCTCCCATCATGTAGTCCAGGAAGGAATACTGAGTCACCAACTGCTCAGACAAAAACAAGGACACCTCAAATGAGTTCTTCCCATCAAGCTGTGAATGGCTGTCACCATATTTTATGACATCATCACCCTAAAGCAGCGGGGTCGAACTCAATGAAAAAGCTCTATCACAGGCAAAAACAGCCAGAAAACTCTAACTTATTTCAAGAATATCTAAAGTTACTCTGTTTTGTAATTAACAGTACCAGCAAACAAAATGACATCATTTAAAATCTTATAAAAATGTGCAAATCGTTCAACTATAAACATGCTGGCAGCCTAAGATGAAGATATACTGCAGGCCAGATATGTCCTAAAGGCCTTGAATTTCACATGTAGGTATCCTTAAAAGAGGTGGAGGAAAAAGACTTGCTGGGTTGATAAAAATGACATGTGTGGAGCAGTTAGATTGCTGCTGGATGTTAATATCACGGGTGCACGTCTCCCTTTGTGTGCACAAGCAGAATTCTCTTTTGTTCTTTAATTTTGAAATTGACTATCTTGCATAAAATAAATCTTCACTTGTTTAAACTGCTCTGGAATCATTTGAAATGTTTGCAGGCAGGCAGCAATCACTGGAATCTAATTCCACTATAAAATAAAACTTAATCTTATTGCATCCAAGCAAAACAACATGCAGCAACCCCCCAGCAGGGAACTCTGGGTAATGTAGTCCTTACCTTGCAGCTCTTCACACAGACGACGCCTGAGTTCTTATAGCTCTTTTTCTTCTTCTGCTTCTCGGGGTGGATGCAGTCAAACTCCACCTGGCGGAGGGGCGGGATTAAACATCAGACAGTTTAATGACGCCTGACCATCCCATAATCAGACGTGTAACATTTGTTATGAGTGAGCTCACTGGGGAACCGTGTGCAACTTTCTGCAGCTCATTGACCGTCGTGGTGAAAGAACCAATGAGGTCATGAGATCCATCGCTGTCATGATCGGAGCAATCCACCTGCAGAGGGAGGAGAGGTCGTGTGACTGCTGAAGCTTTTTTTCTTTTTTTATTATTGGTCATTTTAAGACCAGGTGTCGTCTGATTGGTGGAACCTTTAGCGGCCTGTCCAGGTCGCTGGAGCAGAACGTCTGGAGAGGAACAGTGAACTTCTTCCAGGTGGGGCTCAGATTGTTCTTCACCACCTGCACACACAGAGTCCACATCATCTTCATCACAACAACGTCACAGCGTGTTTGAACAACAATGAATGTGTTTAAGTTTTAAAACAATCTAAAGAACTGTTTATTCCAATAAGAGAAAAACGGTATCCACTGTATTCTCTGTGCGTGTATGCGTGAGTACCTCTGTCCTGTGGACCAGCTTCCACTTTCCATCGTCTCCTTTTTTGGAAATCTCCAGGAACGGATCGGACTTCCCAAACGTGTCCTGCACAGAGGAAAGACAACACGCTGCTACGTCACCGCTCACTTTTATCTAAATTCAGTAAGTACACCTGTGTGTTTAAGCAACCAGCTCACTGTCCTGTTTCTCCGTTGAGCTGATGTATTCAGCTTTGTGTGAACCAGAAGCCTGGTTTCTTTGATCAGATAAGGGATTAGAGAGCCACGTATTGCCACCGGGCCTTCTCCAGGAAACTGTTGAACTTATTGCATATTTGCACAGGGAACCAGGTTTCTTTGTGTTTTTGCAACTACGCACGAGCATGAGAAAACAAAGGCATGACCCTGTGCCTGCATTAGTCAGTGTATCGTCAAAGAAACAGCCCCGCCTGCCGGATGGAGGATGTGAGGTTAAATTCTGATGTGGGAAATAAATTATGGTTGTACTGGTACAGAAATTTTGGCTGCAAATGATAACAAAAATTAAAATTGCCGTTTATTTACTGTTGCTGATATGACTTCTATGAAAACACACGCGTACAATAATCAACCTTTATTAACGACGAAAGGCACTTCGAGATGTCCAGACAGCAAACACTGCCTCCTCCACAGGCAACGCAAACATTACCTCTGTCAAAAACAAACTTTGACACACCAACAGATACTTTTTGTTTCTGTTTTATCCGGCAGTCAGCAAACTTCTCTTTAGAGTGTTACTGCCACCTTGTAAAACTAGAAGAACTGAAGAGGACGAAGACTTTTTTCTTCATTATGCACTTGGAGAAAATAAAAATGCAGAGAAATGAAAGTGTCCCCTTTCATGACTGCAACCTGTTCATCTTCAAAATGCCTCATACAGATGAACTGGTGAAACTGTACTTCAGAATCAGCTTTAGTATCAAAGAAATGATTTTTCTTTTAGCTCATAAGCACTGTGCACTTATCAGCATCAGGATTTTGAGGAGTCTGTGCATAAACCTGAAAGAAGTGGCAGCATTCGTGCGAGATGAAACAGTGAGTAATGGACAAATACAAGGGTATTGATGGTCCCACCTGCATGCACTTCAGAGAGCTTATGAAGTATCATAAGATGCAATAAGACAATTGATCAAGATTTTTGATCCAGAAGGTTTGGAGCTCAGTCGGGCACGGTTTCTGAGACTTTATTCTCAAAATTTTATTTTAGCATTATTCTCAACATTTCACATTTTTTCCTCAAATTGTATACTGAAAACAACTTCATCCTCTCATAATTTTTTCCTCATGCCTGACCTTAAATCCTCTTCCGCATGAAACAGAGGGTGGATCACATACGCACACAGCAGCGGTGTGCTCAAATATACATGTATGCAGATACGATCCAAAGTCACACATCTGTAACTTGACAGGTAAGTTGAATCTTTCAACCCCTCCACAGATTTTACTTTTGAAGTGATGCTCCAGTTCTGTTGCGTTGGATATTTAAGTTTCCAAGCAACCGATTTACACATTGCTAATATCTGGCAACACTGTCCAGAAAAGGTGACAGTGAAAGAAGAAGATGATGAGCAAGATAAGATGGAAAAAGGCAGGAGGGAAAGTGAACAGAAGTTACCTTTTTGTCGAGCTTTCTAGCCTCCAGTTCCAGCACAATGGCTCTGTTGTCCTTGATCTCCTCTGCTGTGATCTGCACACAGAAGTGGTGTGTAGTTACTTCCCAGTCGCGCTAATCCGAATATTGAACTGATCATTACAGCAAAGGAAACACTGTGAAATGAGACTTTTGACATGGCACAGACATGCACTGACTCCGTACGTACAGTGATGGTTCCTTTCCCTGCAGGTTTGCCTTTCTTCAGCTGCAGCGGCCTGGTTAAAGTTTTACTGGAAACTATCTGCAATACACACAAAGGAGGTCACTCCGAAGTTGAATCCACATCTACTGATCATTTAATAATACTGTATTTTACAGAACAGCAACTACATACACATATAAAAACACAGTCCATGTAATTTAGACATGCTGGTGTGATACCGCAGCCTGCCCAGCAGAGGGCAGTGCAGAGCACTGCCTTGGGGAGACAGTTGTGTAGTTTATCTTTTTTATGGCTTTATGTAAAAACTGAACAGCCATCAGTTTCCACAGTTAATATCTGGGTCCAATCTGCAGTGTCAGTCTGACTTCACTGTGATACAAACACCACCGTGTCATGTTTTTGCAGCCGGTCCAGCCAATGAGCCGAGAGCAAAAAATGGCCACTATTTTTATTTCTGAATAAACATTGCAGTATTTTTCAATCAAAAGAGTTAAAGATTACCAGATTTCCTCTTCTTAAATGTAACGATCTGCTGCTTTTCTTGATTACACACGTTACTGTAAACTGAATTTTGGACTTTTGTTGATTTGGAGAGGGCATGTTTTGTTTTTTTTTTTACTATTTTCTGAGATTATATAGACACAATGAAAAATTAATAAATGAGTGCATATTGAACTTCTTTCTTTAATCGTACCTGCCCAAGCGTGAGCTCTACCCCTCCCAGGTAGTCATCGTCGCTGAGGTCCGATGTGGAGTTGTCGATATCGTACACCCCGAACTTCAGATTCTGAACCGTCTCAAAGCGATAGTCCACTCTGAGGTGCTCGCTGAAGGACGGACTGGAGGTGTTTTTCAGACGCTCCGTACGACCCAGCTGGCAGACACAAAGCGGGGGTGGTAAATTATAAAGCTAACAACCAAACGAGGAGCCACCTATCGAGCCATGGTGTGACCGCGGTCTTACCTCGGTCCATTTGTCCCCTCCTGAGCTCTGCAGCAGCACGCACAGGGGATCCGACTTTGAGCCCACATCTTTATCTAGCAGGTTGGAGCAGGAGATGCTCAGCTCCACCTTTGAGACGCAGTCCGCCATCTGAGGAGAGACAGCTTGAGGTCAGGACTCGGTTCTGTATGCACCAGCTCTACCAGATCAGTATCAGAGGAGACACACCAGTAACGGACCGGTTGCACACTGTGACATGTCACAGCAGGAAACTCACAGAAGTATTAATGATTCTCACTTCCTCCTATTGTGCTTACTGTCACTGTCACACTTACACATAACTGGCAGTGTGTTACTCTCCCTAAATCCACCTGACCACTTCAGTCCAACAAACTGAGCCAAAGAAGTCACTATTGTTGATTTACAATGGGAACTTAAACAACAACACCAAATGCAACCACTGCTTCCTTTTATCTCCCTTTTTATTTTCCAAAACAAAGTATGTTCTTCTGTTTGGGCCCAAACAATTAACAATACAAAGCCAACACTGACACACTCCTCTCTTCTCATTCATAAAGTTGTTGTAAGTATTGAGACTTTGATATTTATTAAATGTGTTCAGAACTGCAATATCCTTATTTGGTAGCATCAACAGAACCAAAGATATAAAAAACATACATAAAAATTTCCAACCCAAGGCTACAGAGGTATCAAAATGATTACAATAGTGAAAGCAGCAGTGTGTTGTTGCTGCGCTGTCACATTTTTTAAATAAAAAAAGTGTTATGAATGCTTAGGACTAAGGGTTCATTTGCGTGTGAAATTTTAGAATTCAAGTATTCTGACATCCCTTTACACATCGGAATTTCCCCTATATGCATCTTTATTGACATTATTAACTGTTTATCAATGTACATTAATTGTTTACAGTTATAACTGACCCTATAAACAAAGATTATTTAAATAATTACAACTGTTTTTTTCACCCGTCTTGCTCACAGGAAGAGTTACAGTTTATCATGAATGAATATATCTGCTTACAACTACATCATAGTGTTGTGTTTATTTATAAATACTTTTCAGTAAATAGAGGACATTTAAGAAAAGTCTTACTGATTAAATCTGGAGCTTCTGCTGTTTCATATAAAACTTCCCCCCTGCAATGCATTGTGGGGGAAAAGGAAACATCAATAGGAGACTTTTTTCTTTCTATTACTATTATTATGGTATTTTCTTTTAATCAAACATAGTGAGTGTCTTAAGTATGACCCACTAAATCGGACCAGCGTGCAGGCTGAGATGCAGCTTGTAGCTCCACTCAGCTGAAACTCCGTCCAGTTACCTCCAACAGCAGGAACAACAACTATAACCAACACAAATCTTTATTTACTGCCACATCTCTGAACCATTCCAGCAACTGATAAACTGACAAGCAAAAATGACATCAATGTTATTTAATTGCACCACCTCCTTTTAGATTCTCAGATATTTGCCATTTTTCATTTGTCTTATGTGAAACTGCTAAAAACTGTATCCATGCAGTGTTTTTACGATTCAAGCGTCAGTTCATGCTGAGGTACAGAGACCAAGAGACTTATTTGACCAAATACTGTACAGAGGAAGGAGACATGACCATCCAACTAGATAAGGCAGTTCAAAAAACAATTCTACTAAAAAGAACAGTATTACACAGTGCAGAATCATTATGGGGTGGAACTCTGCAGACCACACTGCTAAAACAAATACCGGAGTCCCCTTTCAAGAGAGCCATTGAGAGAATACTAGTATAAACATGTGTGTGGTTCCATCAATACTTCTGTTTGCCAGTAATATCTGACTCACTCTAGTACTAAGTTATGATGACACAGCCGACAAAAATGATAATTACCAACATCAACCATCACGTTTTCAACAGAAACGGGTAATCCAGCGGCGTGTTGGAGAGTTTCAGGGAGCGAGAGCCACAGAGGAAAAGAAGCTAGCAGCTAGTTTGTACCTTGATAGTGTTTTACATGTACTGGAACAAGGTAATTATCAATGAAAGAAAAGGTGCCAGCTTCTGAAGAACAAGGTGGAGTCTGCTGCACCCTATTTCACCACTGCTGCTGGAAGTGTAGCAGGGACATCTTCAGCCCCAGAGGAAAACACACACATCCCAGGACTTGGAATCAGGGCAGGAAACCGCTAACAGGAACAGAATAAACTATTTTCTCCAAGCAATCTTGCTTTGCCCAGATATTCATAGCTTTACAAGGTTTTTTGAATCAAAAAGAGGAGCTGCAGCTCAGATCAAATGTAATTACCCTGTAATGGGGCCTCATTTTATCCTGTATACTGTTTATTGTTTGTTATTTATTAAAATTATATTTTCTTCCCAAATGAAAATTTTGTGTCACCTTTTTGAGTTGTTATAAACTTAGTGATTACCTTAAACTCTCTGAAATTGTAGTAACTGGCATGGTTCGAAAATGTTATAAAGTCCCTGGCAAACAGTAGGTTGCAAAACATATCGGATCAGAAATGGAATCAAAAATCTCATATCTATTGGGATCTAGTGGGAATATAGTAATACATATGAAGATTTATATAGATATTTGCATACAGAAATGTTTTCAATAAATGTAATAAGTGTATGTGTATATATATATATATATATACATACATTGACATGATTAAAAATGTTTTTTGTTCGATTGTATTTTCCGGAAGAAGCTTTGAAAGAAAGGGGTTGCCTTGACGTATATAACACAGTTTTTGGTCAAAGTGAGCTGACCTGCTAACTGCTAAACTGATGTCACCGACATCACCATTGCTCAAGTTTAATAAAGTGATAAACCCTCTTTACTGAGTAGAAAGTGTGATTATCTCACTCAGATGTCTTATACTTATCTTGTTCTTCTACATTCGAGAATATGGTGATATGTTGAGATAATCCCTGTCTGACTGCTCAAATGTAACCTGTCCACATGTAAAGGGGGACGCAGTCCTGGACCAGATCCTGAATAAACCAACTGAACCACAGCTGAGGCCTCTGAGACCTCAATGACTGCTGTCGAGGGATTCTTTCAACAGAAGCACCAAATTTATATTTCACTCCTGTCAGATGCAAGTCGTCCATTTTTCTTTAGAACTTACCTGGATATTAATTTCTCATATGGAGATTAATGCTCAGTAATATCACCTCTGGTCAACACACCTTCATCCAGAAAAGTTTATTTTCGCCCAGACCTCTGCTGGAAAGTACACCTGACAACATTTAGCCACATTAACATCCAAAGTGCTGGAGTTGTCAGGTGTCAGGACTGAACTGTTGCCGAGTTAGTAACTTGGTTCTGTTTTCTCCTCTAATTGGATGAACGCAGCGAGCGGCACCTGAAGGCAGCACGAGAGGCCGGACGCTGTGAAACCAGTCAGGCGGTGGAACCAGCAAAGAAAGCAAACAAGAACACGAACAGGGAGATTCTCTCTCACACTGTCGCGCACAAAAACCATCGTTTCAATACAGAAAAACGCTGGAAATCAACTTAATTTACCTTCCTCAGAGCACGGGAACAAACACCAGGGCGGAGAGGAACGATTCACAGCCCGGAACAGGAACAACACCTCGGCGAAAGTAAACTCAGCTGAGAGGACGCTAACCGTTATCTGAACACTATGCGGTACTTTTTTACTCTCATTAACCACAGAAAGAGTTCGAATTCCGACTGTGGCGAGGTTAGAAAGATTCGGCAGCTCGTCTCTGCTCCACGGCTTCAGCAAACAGGGAGCGGCACAGACAAGTCGGACTCTGATTGGACAGGCAGCTCTACAACCGCGATCTCATTGGACGATACAGCTGTCAGTCACGCCCTCGGCGCCAAGGCGGACTGCATGACGGTTGCAGCTATAAATCAGCTTTATAGAACTGCAATACGTTTCCACGGCCATAAAGATAAAAAAAAAAAAAAAAGGTCTAAGCTCCTCTCCAGCAACATAAAGAACTGCACCGTTCACCTCAAAACTGGATGACGTTGTGTCAGAAATCACCTTTAACCTAAGAACGCAAAGAGCATATTACAGAAAAAGATATGAGAGGATTCAAAGTCTTTCATCCGTCCTTATACAAACATCTTTCATTTCTTACAATTTCTCTCTCCCCTCTTGAAAACTCTGCGTCAAATAATTTACTTTGCTAAACCATGTATATTTCAAAGTCTGACTCAACAAATTAAGGTTGAGTAAAATACTCTACCTTTTCATCTAACATTTATTATACTTGGCATAATCGGTGGTTGAAATCTTTAAAAAATGCAGGAAGTGACCCTTTAGTTAAGATCGCTTTTGGACGCATGATTTCCCATTGTAATTTTACGCTCATTTGATGATTGAAAAATTAAATGTTTGTGCTTTTATGTCGGAGGGCACACACACAGGAAGTGCTGTTGCTGATGAAAAAAAAAAAGAAGAGGAATCAGAGTGTCTGGTGAGTCAGATGTTTGGCTGTTCAGAAATGATGAAAGAGAAGAAAGGAACAGAGGGGAAACACAGCATTAGCCAACAGTACAGGCTCGGGTTTACTCATCTCTTGCTGTAGAACCAGTCAAAAAAAAGCATTGGCACATCACATCACACATTATTTAGAGAACACGGCCAAAACAAACAGAAATGAGCCCAATGTAGAACCATGTTTTGATTAGCCAGTTAAATCTCTCTCACACAGACACACTGACAGCATCACAAATGATCCACCGCTCAGGACAAACACTGCTTATGTCTTCACTGAACTCTTAAATTCTGCACAACCCTCCACTGTCGTCATAGTTACCAGCTCAAGCTGCATCCCAATGACCTTCAAATGAACTGGATGGGATTTTTATATTCTATTGACGATCACAAATCTGTCTGCCTGAGTTTTAGGGAAATTATGCGCTCTCGAGTTAATAGAAACAGAATGTGATAATTAGCAAAGAGAATCCCCATATTTATTTGAAAATAGCACAAAGACAACACATCAAATGGTGAAAATCGCTGATAAATTTCAATGCTTTTTAATTAGGCGACCATTTTGAAATTTGATGTCGGCAAAATGTTGGACAAACGTTCGGACGGCGGCAACAAAAGACTGGAAAAACAGAGAAAACACCTGGACGAACATCTCAGGTTTAATGAGGTTAAGTCACAACAGGGGATGATTCTGTCTGAGACGGGGAGATGTTCACTATTCCAGAAGACTGGCCAATACTGCAACACTTTAAGAATTATGTTTCTAGATGTAAAATTACAGAGAATAAAATCTGGGAATTTTATTGTCTTCAGTATTTCACAGAATGATTCTGAAGAAAACCTTTGTATGCAAAGGACAAGGCAGTAAACCAGGATTGGGTGATCAGGATCTTCAGGCCCTCAGACAGCACTGCACCGAGGAGAGACAAGATCCTGTAGTGGACATCTGAGAATGGGCTCAAGAACACTCCCAAAAGACAGAGTCTGAGAACACAGTTCGCCCATAATTGCAAGCTGAAACTCGGCCTCGCAGAGGAAAGTTTGCATAAATCAGATCAAGTAGCCCTGAAACCTTCTCAGGTCCTCATCTAAGCTCATCTAAGGTGGACTGAGAAGAGGAAGAATAATGTCCTGTTGTCTGAAAGCAGCATCTATGATTAGTGCACAAGTGAAGGCACCATTATTGTATTATATATACACAGGTTTTGGTAGAAGACGATGTCGTTCTCGCACCACATTCTGCAGGTTTCACTGCAGCATGGCCCTTGTAGTAAGACAGTCTGGGTGCTAAACTGGTTCCTCAACCTTCAAACATACATTGCAACAAAGGAGGCTGAACTGATGAGCAGCTGAAATCCTACACCAAGAGAGAATGTGAAAACTTTCCACTTTTAAAAGCAATCGTGCTCCTCGGTTCCCAAACACAGATCGTTAAGAGAAGAGGTGACGGAACCGAGCGGCACACAGGAACCTGCATCGACTTTCTGAATGACCATCTAATTTTCAAACATGAAATTTTCAGGTTCAAAGTTTGATATGTTGTGTTTTTGCCATTATTAATGAAAAATGTTTTAATATTTTTGCAAATCATCATTCTGTTTGCACCAGAGCCTGACTGATATGCCATTTTTTTTTTTAGGGGCTGCTACCGATATTAAAGTTCAATATCGATGAATCGACCGATATACACACACTTTTTCAATATTCCCTAAGATAAGGTTAACAAACATTTATAACTAATATGTAACAGAGTGTTTTACTGATTAACAATAAACTTTTATTGTCTTGAGTGACAAACAATGCACTGAAACAGTAACTTTCACTGGAAATTTGATCATTCACCCCAAGCATCTTTTCTGCATTGTCTGCTTTAAAACTTCGATAACGATTTATCTGTGATCAGTCAATATTGACCAACTGATATATCGGTCAGGCTCTAGTTTGCATTTACATTTTAGACTGCGTTCAATGTTTTTTTGTAAAGCTGTTATATCCTTAACGTAAGTACTTAAAGCAAGTGTGAACATATAAAACTGCTAATTTTATTAATATATTTTAATTGGTTTGACTATAAATTGGACAAAAACTATACAATCATACAAATGTACATTTCCTCCATAGAACGACGCTTAAACATTTTCACGTAGGAGCTACCAGACACAATTTACTGGCCACTACATCGCAGCCGGACAGCCAAGTCTAACTGCTGAATTACCATCTGCCAACTCCTCTTTTTTCCTGTATGGTTATTCAAAGTTGAGTCTAAGGCTGTTGATAATAGAGGATCTTTGTCACTCACCTGCACGTCCTGCCTTTGTCTATTGGTCAGTCGGAGGGGTAACTGACAGCTCAGCGTCAGTCACAAAGCGACAAGTTCAACAATTTCATAGGCTCACTCAATCAGCAGCAACCAAGTCAGGATTTCCTTTATTTGGATGGATTTTCCCCACAACCAGGTCCATCACACATATACACATCATCACCATCTTCAGCAACATCAGGTGTTTCACTTCATTTTATTATGTCCTGTATATCAACTTCTAACATACACTTCCAAAATTCATGCATGACCAGTTTACATTGTTATTAATGTACCTTTTGGAAGGTTAACCACTTCCTTTAAATAGGCAGATGAAAACCCGTCAGACAAAAAACTACTGTCACTGATGATTTCAGCTAATAAAGGTCAACAACCAAACTTACATGTGGGCAATCCACAGAAATCTGCTGGTTCAACAATATTGCACAAGCAGAAAGCAGCTGGGCGGGCTAGAAGAACTTGGGCCATCAATGTTGCCAGTCAAGTCAATTTTATTTATATAGCCCCAAATCACATATCGGTTTGCCAAAGGCTCACTAGGTTTTACAAGACATCTATCTGTTCAAATTTAACCATCTTTTGATTTATCTGGGGCTTAGTTAACCAAGCAGCCCTCCATTCTTTCTCTTCTTTCCTTATCAAAGTGTAAGACTTTAAAATGTTGAATTCCACTTTACCTGATCATTAGGGATGCACCATTTATCAGCAATTACATTGGCTGATGGTAGTAATTTTTAAAAATATCATAAATGATTTCAGTGTGACTGTCGTTACATGCATTTGTGATCCACGTTCTGTTTCAGAAGGGGACGGTAATACACCAAAAACCTCTTTGCCGACTGTCAACTAAGGCTGAACAAGGGCATGTGGGTGTGTGTGTTTGTCCAGGTGAAGCTTTTATGGACAGATGAAACGTGTACGTTGCTTTCGGAAGAGGCAACGTACAATGTCTGGGCACTGATGGTTACATGTTAATTAGTCGTTGAAACGTATTTTTGGTAAATATCAGCTATAAGACTTTACAGCAATTTAAATATTGGTTTTAAGGATCAGCCAAAATGTTCTAATTGGTGAATCCCTACTGATCATTAAATCCTTCGCCTCTAGGAGCCAACTCAAAATCCTTTATAATTATTGCAATTACTTGGAATGTTTTTGTTTACTCACAGTATGTTTGGACACTTTTTGGGTTATTCCAGCAGATCCACTTACAATGACAAACAATAACTACATCCACTAGTTGTAGCAACAGGTGGATGCAACACTGGGGCTCAGCCATTAGCTTCCCCACTAATCTAGCTAGTAGTATCAGATCAAACTGTTAGCATCAGTGTGGAATAAAATGTAAAAAAATATCAATTTATCACTGTTTCGGTCAAAATGAAGTTAACCAATGGGCCTGGCGGAGACGACAGTTTCACTTTAAGTTAATTTAGATCCATCCTGCAGCCAAATCTAAGATATAAGAACAGTGATTGTTTAGGGCACCACCTGGTGTCACTTACTGGAACAAAATTAAATTCCAAAGTACCTTATTTCAGGCTGAAGATGTTGAACTGAAGGTCCTCTGTATTCCAAACAAAACTCCATCTTCAATTCACAATTTAAAAAAAAAAACAAAACAATAAACAAGTTACTTAAATAAATCAACCAACCAGAGATTTTCCATCATAAAGCAGTGAAGAGTAGACAGTCAGAGAGGGCTGATTGCAGATGAGCATCGGAAATGTCCTTTTATTAGCCAAAGCAAAGCAGACTCCACATTATTTACGGTTATACGATCATACAAGTTTGTTCATACTGATAATAGAAACAAAAATTACCTTTAAAAGGTGAAAACATCAGAAATATGATTAAACATGCTTACAACAAAAAGCTACCAAACTAAAAAAAAATAAAATAAAATGCTACAGACTTCATCTCACCACTCTAAAGTCCAAACAGATATTAAGCATGTGCTGTGGAAAGTGAGGTGTTGGGGTTGATATTGTTGTAACATAGCAATATCAGAAAGAGTGACAGAAAAAAAATGACTCAGCAGCCCAAAGTCATTATTTACAACATAAAACATCAGTCAGCAATCTTCCATTCCCACATCCATTACACATCAGCAGAGCATTGATGCAACACAAAATTGAGTCAACCTTTTAAGAGAGTGTCAGTCTTTTACAATGGCAACAAAGCTGGATGTCAGAATGATTTTTACCATCGCAACGGTGCATGTCAACATTTTACCATAGCAACAGGGCATTAATATTTGATCATGGCAACATAGCTTTTCATCACCATTGTACCACAGCAACAGAGCAAGTACATTTGAAACCAGAGCAGCACCGCATATTTAACCGCATTGAGAAGCATGATTTGTTGGCCTCAAATCATAATAATCATGTTATCACAGCAACTCTGGGCATGAGATCTTTGGGGAAAAAGGAAAAGAAAGGACCAGAATTCTGCCAACATTGATATCATCATCAGTTTGTAATAGTAGAGTTAGTGGAAGAGCTGCAGAAAAATGCAAAGTCTGGACAGGGTCTTCGTATTGGACAGACTGCAGAGTGTGGGGCTTACCTTCTATTATCAACACAGTGGGGAGGGGCTTCTGGACAGTTTATGTCTAAACTGAGCTACTTTATTTTCACTTTATGTCATGTGGATGGTGTGTCCAGGTGGGTATTTTTTACATTATTTATTTTTAAACAGTCAGTTTTGGGTGGGGCTTTAACCCAGGCTTATCTTGACTTTGCGTGCTCCAATAGGTCGGTCATTGAGGTCCATAACAGCAGCAGAGGCCTCCTCGTGGCTCTGGAAAGCAACCATGGCTTCACCAGTTGGGAGACCTTTGTCACTGAACTGCAGGCAGACTGAGCCTGGCACCACCTGATAGCCATAAAAGAAGTCCATAATCTCATCCACTGTTACAGTGAACGGCATGTTCTGAAGTTTGACAATTGTTGGGCCAGCGGTGCCACACTGACCATTGGGATTATTGGATCCTCCAGGTACAGGCTGGTGGCGGAGACCATCAGGTACTGGAGTGAACACCTGCGGCCCACCAACAACCCCAGCACCTTGACGTCCTTGATTGTTGTTACCTCCACCGCCTCTGTTTTGACCTCCACCACCTCCTTTTCTGTTGGCATTGTCAAAGGGCACCAACCCTCTAAGTCCATCTTGGCTGAAAGGGGCTCCGCCAGCTGCTCCGGGTCTAAATCCCGGTGGCTCCAGGATCGGTGCTCCAGGAAGGCCTGCAACAAGTGGAGGAGCCACTCCTAGATTCACATCCCCCAGCCCTGCTGCCAGAGGCGGGATAGGAGGAGGGCCTGCCAGCCCATTCCCTGGGGCTGAGAATGGAGCCACAAAGGGGGCATTATTTAGGTTTCCCATTGTGTTTCTGAGAAAATTAAACTCATCACCACTAATTCCTGCAAATGGGTTGATCTGGGATTGCTGTGGATTGGGTTGAGTTTGCTGGTGCTGGTTGTGATTCTGGTTCAGCTGATTATGATTCTGGTTGCGTTGTCCCCTCTTGTTCTGGGGAGGAGGATTCCTCTCAATTTCCTTCATCTGGTCAAAAGTCACCAAGTGGACAAAAGCATCACGGCCATTGAGCTTTTGCCGGTGCAGTCTCTCAGCTTTACGGGCATCTTCTTCAGTACGAAGCTGGAAGATAGCTTGGCCTAAACCATTGCCATGACTATCTGTCAGAACCTTAAGAGTGTCTTCGTAAAGCCCCACACCCTCCAGGAAGGCACGGACATCCTTCTTGGAGATGTTGTAAGGGATGTTGGTGATGTGGGCACAGTTCCTGGGATTTTTCAAGCCATCTTGGTTCTTTCCATCACCATGTGCTGCTTCGCGTTTTCGAATGGCATCAATCTTTTCGAGCATTCCCTTCCGGCTGATAGGATGAACCTGGATGAAGCGACTGCCCATGTACTGCATGTGAGCACCCAGAGCAGTCTTGTAGTCCTGCTCCGTTTTGAACTCAAGAAAGCCCTCTCCTGTGGCACGACCGTTGGGGCCATAGGCTATATAGACGCTGTCCTCTATGATAGCCAAGTTGTTAAAGAACTCCTTTATCTGTTTCTTATCTGCCTCATAGGGAAGGCCCTTCAGATAGACACAGAACTCTTGCCGGTGGGGGGACCGTGACCTTCCTCGCTGATCCCTGCCTCCTGCCCCAGCGTTACTACGACGATGCTGCTGCTCCTGTGATTCATTAATTGATTTGCTGCTATTGTGAGGAGCATGACCTGTAACATTGTCACTGAGGCTGGCCCACTGCCGCTCGGAGCCTGGGGTGAGTTCAATGAACCTCTGGCCCATCATGCCACCTCCCCGCTTGACCGCTTCAAAGCTCTCCTGGGGCAAGAAGAACTTAACCATAGCCCTGCCAGTTGGCCGGCCCTGTCCATCCCTCAGCAGGCGTACAGCATCCAACCCCAGACCCCGGAAAAAATTTCTGATGTCTACCTCTGTGCAGGAAAAGGGGAGGTTCTGCAAGAGAACAAATAAATCATCGGAATTGAGTGCTCCTGTTCCACTGGCTGCAACAGCAGCCTTCATATGGGCTTGGAGTCCAAGAGAGGCCAGAGGGGAAAGCGGGTTGAACAGCATCGGGTTGGGGGTTCCAAGAGGAAGGCCGGAGCCCAGTCCTGCTGGGGGAGGCAAAGATGGGTTGAAAGGAGGCAGGGCGGACATGTGAGGAAGGTGGGACATCGGAGGAACAGGAGGCCCTTGGGAAAGTGGGGAAACAGTAGGAACAGGAGGGAGGGAAGACACTGGGGGAGGAACTGGAATGGTGGGCAGTGTGGGCATTGGGGGCATGGAGGCCATGCTTGGAAGCGGAGGAATGGGTGGGGGGCCTGCAGTGAGAGATGCCAGAGCTGTGGTGATTGTGGGAGCAGAGCTGTAGCTGTTGGAAAAACTGGGCACTACGCTGGCCACTCCCTTGTTGCTTGGGGGCTCCTGAGATGAGCTTGCTGCAGTCACTGAAGCTGGTGTGTTACTGAAACCCTGGTTTCCATGGCTTCCACTTCGGCCCCCTGTCCCTGGCTGCACAGTGGGTATTGGAGCCGCTGCTTGTCGGTTGGCATTTCCTGCTGTAGCTGCAGCTGTCTCCACATTGCCCGCCCCAGCCTCAAACCTGCGGCGACTGAGTTCAATCATGTTCTGCATTTCAGTCTTGCTGCTAAGCAACAGAGACACTTTGGAGCCCTTAATGGACCCACCTGTGCGCATCATTCCTAGGCGAGCGTCCTCATCAGTGGCAAAGACGATGAAGGCCTCACCATGTTCACCCCCTACGATGTGCACTCCCCCGTCAGGGATGGTAAGGCCAGAGAAGAAGTGTCTGATGTCCATGGTGCCGGCCACTATGGGCAGACCCTGCAGCCTGATGACTACTGCCATACTGACTGCTAAACAACAGCCCTACAACCTGGGGAGAAAGCAATACTACTGTCAGATGAAGAGCAAAAAGAGGGTCACCAGTGGTTTCCAGATGTTTCTTCAAAATTAGACTTTTCAGGCCAATAAAATGCATAGCCAACACCACTTAAATTTGACCATCTGATGCACAGACCATTTTCTCAAATTTGTTCACCCATTTTTGGGTCTTGATATTTGGAAACCAGTGGTGTTTAGAAGGGGAGCTGGGGGGTGAGGTAGAAACATTTGAAAGAAACTGGCAAAAAAAGCTTAAATGAAACTGTTTCCAGCATTCTGTAGCTTTTACTAAGTTAAATAAACATGTTTCACATCAGATAAGACTTTATACCACACCAGCAGTACATCATGAAACATAATTGTTTTTTGTTTAGGAAGAAAGGCACAGAAGGTAACAAGGATATTGAAATTATGTCTGTAGACATACACAAATAAATCACTCCTCAAATATCATTGTATATTGTATACAATTGTGGCATTGAAAAACAAGGTAAATTGTGTTTCATGGTGTAAAACAGATAAGAACATTTGCTATCTGTGATATCATTGATTAAGTCAGGCCAGGATCTTTGCAAACAACACAATTTTACTCCTTTTTGGTGTGAGTGTGCAACAGAACTACAACACATGCTATGCCCCCCCCCCCACTACAGTCTGAGCTGTCAGACACTCACTTCACTTGAAGTGTTCATCGAATGTTTTTGGGGATCTCGATGCACATTATGGCTGGTTAACTCGTGTGTTTCAACTATGCATGTATGTGTTAAGTGATTGGATTTCTGATGCTTTTTATTTTGCCAGAAATTGTTATCTGTTAATAATAATATCATTGTTTAAAAGACGGTTTCTACTGTCAGTCAGAAAAACAGGTATAAAAAAAATAAATAAATAAATAAAATATCATCTTTAGCAATTGACAGTTGTTCTTAATTAGTGTCCGTAACTGGCTCTCATTCAAAATTCAATGGTGTCCAATATTAACAAAGCAATATATTGTAGGATTTTAGGGATAATCCAAAAGTGTCTTCACCCACAAAAATGAAAAACACTACACAATTAACAAGAGACTAACAGAAGGAAACCATCTCAGAAAACACAAGTCCAAAACAAAAACCCATCTGCCTAAAACTGGGAGTGTAAGTTCAAACCTGAAGTAAAATGAAGATATTACATGTTAAAACAAGCCATCAAACACCCGGCAATGAGCCCCCAACAAACATCAAACAACCACAAAGGAGGCCAGAGACAAAAAAACGGGTTAATAAGATTGATCCTGCTTCGTGATACTTCATACAGCACAAATTTAACAAGCAGAACTTCAGCCACTTGTTATACAACACCAGCAACAAATCAACCAGCACATCTGCAATACATTGTCAACAAAACATTAGCATCATGTAGGCGCAAAAGCAGTAACTCATCATCCAGAGCATAAAGAGTATTGTCACAACCAGTGCAACATTGGCATCTTGACAACCAGAGCAATATTAGCATTATGTGAATCAGATTAATATCGGCAACTGCCTGCCTTGCCTGTGCAGCACCGAAAAAAGCAGCTGATCAGAAGAGAAAGCAAAAAAAAAAAGTAAGTGTCAGCTAATGCTGATAAAAAAAAAAACAACCATATGCTGAGCAGCAGCAGGTGGAGCAATGCTCACAGGTTTGTATTCTGCTACTGACCCAAGACTTACACCAACTAAACATTGCGGTTGTGAATGAACATTCACTAAAAATTAACAATTCAGTCACATTCTGTAGACCATAAAAGTTAAAGATGAAAGTTCTGTTGCAAACATATATTCTTTGTTTAATTCTGCTCTGCTAATTGCAGCTTACCACAGCTTTCAACATGATGCCAGACACAAATGTTACAATCAAATTACAACCAACAGCAACGCGCGACTGACTGTTCAACTAATGCAGCATCAAGATTGAGATTTTATGGATTTTTAACACCCGACTTTCTCAACTCTTGACATGTATGAAACATCACCAGCAGAAAGCGGATAAAGACCAGCAGGAGAGAATGCAGCAACAGCTAATGTCAGACAGGTGTAAAGGTTCAACTGCAGTTGGCACTCATAGAAAAACAAAAGACAAAAGCAAGCTTACAGGAAACAGATTATAAAGTCCTTCAAAAACATTCAGAAAAACTGAAATTTAAGATCCAGCAAAGGCAGTCCCTCAATTTCTCAGTGGAATACACAGCAACCCACAAGTTGTCATCAATCTCAAAAGCAACAGAGATGTTTAAATTCATTAAAGAAGAGGAGTGGAATGCCATCTCTAGAGAGAGTAATTCAAACATAAAGAGACTTTAATAGAATAAGAAAATCCCCACAGATCAGCCAACTCGGTGCTCAATTCTCAACAGATAAGAAAATGAAACAGGATATGGCATGACACCACACTTTGCTTCATCCAGTTTAAAAGGCTATAAACTGTATTACAGACCATATATCACAATCACCTGAACAGAAATGACTGCACATAACTCCCAATAACCTGCACGAGACAACAAAAGAAACAATAATCAAATAGGTACAAAAGTTTCCCCACATATTCAACATATAAGGTATGATTTTCTAACCAGTGCAATCAGTTGCTTAAACCAGGAAACACCATGAGACCATCTTATGTAAAATGTATGTATCTTATGTATCAATCTCTGAGATCCACATTACAGTAATGCACCTATTGATATTAAGCATTTTGTGTTGACACACAGTTATTAATAAGTAATTGAAAAAAATGTAATAATGTGATATTAGTTTTTTTTCTGACAAGACCTTTTAATCAGTAAGTCTGGTTACATGTAGTTAATACTAAAAATCTTTCTATCTGCTCACAATGTTCAATGCGCATTAATAATTCAAGTGACGTCGAGATGGACGTTCCCTGTACGTAGGGATTATATGAGGTCTCCAAAGCAGCAAAAATGGGAGTTTTCAACGACAAACAAAACAGTTCAGAACTCAAACTCACACACCTCCTCCTCGAATCGCACAAGGGAGGAACTCCAGCAAAGAAAAACACACGAAATCCAGCTTTCGGCTAGCTGGGGACTGCAAGTAGCGTCTTACCAGACACCATTTTCAACAAATCTGAATGACGGTTTTACACAAAGTCATTAAAATAAACAAGTTCACTACATATTGCGTCAACATTTACATCCTACAAGCCGCAGATAATTATCTAACACAGTGCCCAGCAAAAATTCTGTACATAGCTTGTTAATCTTAGCTTACTCTAGCTTAGCTACCTGTGCAGGCTAACGCTCTGTTAGCCATATTTCTATCGGGCTGTGAACGTTGCTTTGTGCGTGTCGGTTGGAGCCGAGAACCGAGCGGGATGCGCGCTTTAATAAGCGGCTCCTGTCGGCCCCGGTTCCCAGTGAAAGTACATCACTGCTGGATTCTTACCGAGAAATTTGCCAACAAACACAATGAGGTTTAACTCATTAACGAGTCTCTACTCTCTTCTTTCTTCTCCGACTCTTCTTCTGGCCCTGCAGGTTACCACTGCGCGAAATGTCGGCGCAGATACCGCGATATCTAAAGTGACCGCGCGTGACTACGGGAGCGCTTCCCTGACGTCAGAGCGATGCCGGCGTACTGGCAGGACCATTGACATAGGATGGAGCACGTGGGTATTTTCTTTTCCTAGGAAAGCAAAGGTGTTGCCTTTATTGGTTTTTGATTTATTTTAACTTGGCCAAGTTGCGATCTCAAAAAGACCGCGCATGAAATGTACCAACCACGTTAATCCAACCACCTATGGTCTCATAAAATATCCATTATAAAAATGAACAATAATCAATAACGGCAAATATTAGTATTAACATTTAATACTTAATTCATCACTATAAAAAACAAATATGGTATAATTTTGAAGAGGTAATTGAGGTAAAATGTTTTAAGTGAACATTAGTAGTAAAAGTCTAGCTAATTTAACATTGTATTATTACTGTAGATGGTTTTAATGGTATTTTTAATGCGCCCTCGTCCGGGTTTTGTATTGTTCTGTATGAGGAATTGTTTGTGGTGTATTTTTGTACAGGTTCAACTGTGGATGTATAGGACATGTAGGCTATAAATGTAATGCCATCTATTGTAGCATTTATCCATTAAATGTAATCATCCCCATAAAAACAAACTTTAAAAAAATTAAATAAAAAACATGTAATCATGAAGCAGTGCTTTATTGAATAATAAGATCAGATGTTAGATATGATGTACCTTTATTGATCCTTTGGGGTCCCCCTCATAATGTATATGACGAGAGTAACAGTAAAAGAGAGTACATGCCGGAGTCTAATACATACAGTATGTCCTGTATAGGTTCACCCGACTACATCCAAGAACACAATACAAGACTTTAAGAATCCTCTCAGACTGCGAGGATGTTTAAAACATTTATTGATCATATCTGTGTCCAATACTGCATGATCTTCAGATCCTCACCAACGACCTACAGAAGTCTCAGTCAGTTTCGGAGAGACTGGAACTTCTTGAAAATCTTTTACTGTGGTCAAATCAGCATTACAGTCTTGTAGAGTGTTCACACATAAACAAAATAAACAATCTGCAGTGGCTAAAACTGACATGATGCTGCAGATGTTTACTGAATACTGTGGGAGAAAGATAAAGGTGAGCTCTGACACTTAGAGGACAGGAGACAACAGGTGAAGGAGATTTTTAGTGAATCATTAAATTGACTTGTTGAATATAGGGGCATTTAGGTGCCGTTTCCGTTTTATTATCACCTATCTTGGCAGTTTTTACCCCAGCTTGTCTCACATCGTCAGCATTTCTACCAGCTATCTTTGTGTTTCACTCAAACGTGGCTCATTTTTAAACAGATCCGAGCACTATGGCAACCACAGCCATCATTCCCACAGGATCCCGACAGGAGCAGATTCAGAGCATCACCCTCACTGTTTAGATATTAATCCATTATATTTAAATGGTGTGATTATACTGACATATTTCAACTCTCTCTAAATCGCTTTTGGCTGCAGTTTCAAGGCACGTCATATCAAGAGCTTCATGGTTCTGATGACATTATCTGAGAACACTTTGTTAAGCACATGTTAAGCCTGACTCAGGGGAAGTGACCTAATCATACGAGAGCCACATTTTTTTTAACGGCCTGTGACAAACTGCCAGTCGAGACCCATCGGCAACTCACTGGCCAACAGAGGCCGACGGATGTACGACATGAATGAATTCAGTGAGTGGGGGTCGCCGCGTGCTGGTCAACTCTCTGGGCAAAGACAGGAGCTTATACAATGACTGAGAACTACAGCTACAAACAGACTTCAAGTCAGACAGGAAGCTTGTGCGTGTTTGTGTAGAGGAAGAAAAAAAAAAAAAAAAAGCTGGTCTATTCCTATAATCCCCTGGGAGTCGTCATAATATTCTCTCAGGAAGTAAACAGGAAGTGGAGGAGTCTAATGCTGCGACCATTTGATGCTCTTCAGATCGACGCCTTCTTGAACCATCTCCCACAGAGGGCTGACAGGGAGAAACAGACGGACATGTTGTTTACTATTTATCAACAGTAATTATTACGTTTTAACCTTAAAGTTAATATATATATAACACAAGCAGGCAGTAAAAACCAAAAATTATAACATTACTATAAAGGAGCGAAATTAAGGTCATGAAACTCAAAATAATAATATCAAAGATAAAATAAAACTCACCTCATCTCTCGAAGTCTGGATACCTGTTGGATACATTTTTCTGCAGTGTAGTCCACCTCTTCTTCTGTGGTGAACCTGCCAATTCCAAACCTAACACGCACATACACACACATGTAAACTGTTACTGGGATAACAAACACATTTGACCTCTGTCCGGATTAAAATGTGGATTACAGCATCATGCAGAAATGTTTGATGTACCTGATGGAAGAGTGAGCCAGGTCTTCATCTGCTCCAATCGCTCGCAGGACGTATGATGGCTCCAGAGACGCTGAGGTACATGCACTGCACACAAACACAAATATTCAGTCATCTCTGATACATCCATTAAAACTACCCAGTGCAGTTCACCGGTTAACACTGTTGTTTCTATACTGAAAAGCCACTGTTTATCCTTGATGTTTAATAGATTAATTATTACCAAAGAAATCCACTTTTAACGGGAAAGATGTAGCGAAGCAGCAAACGAATGATACAAAGAACAGGGGTCCTAAAAAATAAAGCTTATATGTCTGACCTCCCAGACGACAGCGCAATATCCTTCAGCGCCATCAACAGACTCTCTCCCTCGACATAGGCAAAGGACAGATTAACACAGCCTGAAAAGTTCACAAACAGTCAGATAAGTGCTCTGTAAAAACATATCATTACACATAATTAACATCAAGTTTCACTGGCTTTCAAACTCATGTGACAGCAATGGGGATTTCAGGCAGGAGGTTTAATTTTGGGTGTGTGTGTGTGTGTGTGTCTACCTGGGTAGCGTTGTTCTGCATCTCCGTTCATGATGACGTCAGGAATCGCAGACATGATCTTCTGGACCAGACGATTAGCCAGCATGGACACTCTCTGATGATCGTACTGTGCACACAAATACACATAGAGAAAGCCTCAGGATGTTTGCCTCTGTTGAGCCTTGGGCTCTCATGATTGTTGTGTTTTCTTTACCCCCATCTCGTGTTGGGCGATGCTGCAGGCGGCTCCCAGCCCGACGGCCAAAGGAGTGGGGACGGTGCCGGAACGCAGCCCCCTCTCCTGCCCGCCCCCACTCTGCAGTGGCTCCAAACGCACCCGGGGCCGGCGGCGCACGTACAGAGCTCCCACACCTGTACGTACAATACACAAATTAGGAAGTCCTTCAGGTTGACTTGAAGAGTACCGCAAGGATCACAACACAACCTCCTTCTGTTTAAATCAACATGTTTGAACTGTCATTCATCAAACCCTAATTCATTATCATAGTTTTCTCAGTGCTCCCACTTCAGCTAAAGCTTAAACTTTATCCACTGTTTTGATATCTTCAAGTATTTGCATGTCCATTTTTCAGTATTTGTCATGTTTTAAATGCTGAATTTTAGCAGCAAACTAAATTTTCTTCAGAAAACATGTATGAAACAATAAAAAACAAACCTAGCATCCCCTTGCCAAATGAGCTGTTTAAGTTTATTTTTGGCACATTTTGCCAAGAAATCCATTCAAACATTTTGTGTAATTCTACTGATCTGAAAAAGATGAGACTTCCACCCTTCCTCTTGGCTCTGTATTCAGGCTTTACTAAAATCCATCCCATCAGGGTGCTTTCTGGCCATTCACAGGTTACATTGGCTGTTACAAAAGGTACAAAGCTACAAAGTTGGATGTGCATGCACGTCCGCAACAGATGGTGAAAGCCCGAAACAATGGAGGACATCCCAGCTGGAACAGTTGCTCTTCCAGCGTTATCAAATACTGGAAACACAGCAAAACAAGCCTAATAAAGGAAAAGCAACATGGCAAAACGATTTTCCACGAGCCCTTCTCAAGGGCTGTCCAACCGTCTAAAAGGGAAGGGTGGAGCAACAGAATAGAAACAGGCAGGGAAGGGGGAGCAGAGTTGCTTCCTTTAAAGTTTCAAGCTTTATTGCCAGAAGTTACAACCGCAAGCTGTAAGGGCACCACACTACCCACAGTAATTCTAATATTCCAGCTAACCTTTGGGTCCGTAGATCTTGTGACCACTGATGGACATTAGATCAACCTTCCAGTCAGCGACATTGATGGGAATCTTTCCGACAGCCTGCGCGGCATCAGTGTGGAAGAAGACTCCTTTAGAGCGACAAATCTGACCTGTGGTCAGGAAGACAAGAGGTCAATTAATCATAGTTTTGAGGAGATCAGACCCAATGAAAACTTGAAAATCAGGAAACTGGTAAAGGCTCTACGTGATCAGAGAGAGCTTCTTTACTATGAATCACTCAAACACAGATGTTTCGGATAGCCGAGGGGAAGTTAGTAACATGTCTGTGATGTCATGGTTACCGATATCCTTGATGGGCTGCTTGACCCCAATCTCATTGTTGACGGTCATCACCGACACCAGAGAGGTGTCGGGGCGGATGGAGGCCTCCATCAGCTGCACACACACACACATGCAGTTTTTAAACACACGCCGTGACTTTTGTATGTGCTGACCGTGATCTCTTGACGCTCAGCAAGTGTACCTCGAGGTCCAGCAGTCCGTTCGGCTTTACAGGTAGGTAGGTGATGCTGAATCCTTCAGACTCTAAGATTCGACACGAGTCCAAAACACACTTATGTTCCGTCTGCGTTGTGATCACATGGCGCTTCTTGGACTGGTAGAATCTGCCGACACCCTGAAGGAGGGGAGGGAGCCAGGGTCAATACTAAAACACTAACATCACAGCTTAGTGTTGTAATTTTGTTCCCATTCTGTTTTTAACATATTTTCAAAGTCAAACCAACAAATTAAATGGCAAAATACAAATGGGAAATCTAGTCAAAATGGATTTCTGTAACCTCATCTGTCAGAATATAATGTATACTGCAAAACTGTTTTCCCTCAGTTACGAGATATCTGTAGAGAACTGTTTTTTACCTCTTCAAACAAGTAACTAAACCATTTATGCGGTGAACGATATACTAGTGGGAGTACAATGACTGTGCCCTTACTGTCTCAATCTGTGCTCTTCATAACATTTGTATATTTGGTCTTACATCCATCTACATGGAATATGATATTATGGCTTGGATGACAATAAGATGAAGAATTTAAAGACATAAAATCCTTAGAAAGCCAGGTGGAAAATTGTATTGATTTGGACTGTCACTGACAGGACTATGGTGACCATATAATTTAGACATATTTTCAGTTACTGTAGTTCTTTAGCATAGTTTGGTTAGCTTTGGCAACAAAACTACATGGTTAGATTTAGGAAATGACCGTGGTTGATATTAGACAAATAACATTGACATGGCAGAAAGAGCAATGATTAGAGAAAAAAATACATCACATCAAGTTGCAAGTGACAAGTCGACCCAATGTCAGGTGGAAAGAATGCATGTGATTTGTTTGTGTTGTGTCAGTCAGTTGTTAGACAGATTTAAGTGTGAGCAGCTAATCCTTATGCATTAAAGATTGTTTGGTTGTGAAGTTTAAGGTACTTATGTAATTGGTTTGTTTTGAGGCATTAATCTCAAGCTGTTTGCTTGCTTTGTAACAGCAACCTGCCAGAGGTAACCCGATTAATCTGGCATATCTACATGTGTTCATTTATGTACACTGTCCCTATTCTAAATAAATAAATAAACAACACTGTGACGCAGGACCTACAGAGAGGTCCCGAGCTTCTGGGATGCTAGTGGTGAGCAGACAAACACCCAGCCTCACAATTAGTCACTATATCACCAACATCACAGATAGGCACATCACACAATCTAATTTCTGATGTGAGCAGAGCTTAATTCTGTTCTCACTGACTGAATGAAGGACCTAACGCTGAGATAAGGTGTGACAGAGAGGCAATGATGAAGAGGAGGAGAGGAGGGTGACCTTGATGGCCATGTTGTTGGACTCGGTGGCTCCGCTGGTGAAGATGATCTCTCTGGGGTCGGCTCCGATCAGATCAGCAACCTGCTGCTCAGAGTGAGAGACAACACACAGTCAGTGTCTCTCGCTCAAACTGGGAAGGAAAGAGAGACCACAGCTGAATACACAGCCTGCAGTGCGAGACTCACAATGCGCTTTTAATTCAGAATATACAGCCAAGAAAATAATGGTTTACATATATCTACACAGCGTGCTGGGATGAAAAACTTACGTGTTAAGTTAAATTTTTTTGTTTTTAAAAACTTTTCTTCCCTTTTCCTCTCTATATAAACGGAGTTGCTTTTACCTTCCTGGCCGTCTCCATGGCAGTCTCGCTCTCCCACCCGTAGGCGTGCGTTCTGGAGTGAGGGTTACCGTAATAATTCACCTGGTAGGGCAACATGGCATCCAGCACCCGTGGGTCCTACTCACAAACACAAACACACACAATAAAAGTGTGACACTAACATCAGGTCTTCAAACCTGTAAACAATGGGGTTATTAAGGGTTACCATGGGTGTGGTGGCTTGGAAGTCCATGTAGAGGGGGCGGGGTTCATCTTTCTCCAGGTCCTGCTTCTTTATCAACTCTGCAGCACAAAACAACGGCAGACGGTCAGTCAGCTGGTTCTAATCAGATCTGTATGATTCTGGACTACAACGCCGACCTGTAACGGGCAGATCAGTGCTGGATGAGTCATTCATCAATTCAACTCTGTCCGCAAAAACCACACATGGGAAAAAGCGTAAAGTTCTGGAAATCCTGTATCAAGTTGGTTCCCAAACAAATCTGTTAGCCTTATCAACTGATATTAACTCGATTATGTTGAGTTTATTGTATATATGTAACAAAAACAGCACATTCTTAACAGTCAGAATGTGCTTCATTCGCACTCATTTCAGCAAAGTTCCCACCAGTTTACTGTGTTACACTGTGGAGTTAGTACTTTTCTTACTTAACATGAAGCTTTTGCAAAGCCAATTTTTTTTAAAGCATTTCAAACCAAGCAATTGTTCACATCCATGTTTACTAACTTGCAGTCTTCTCCCTGCCTTTGGTGGCACATTGCAGTGTATTAACTCCACCTGGGGGTGAAACAGTGACACAGTTTAACAAGCGCTGGATCTGAAATCATCCCGGTGAGTGTCCACTATTCTAGACCAGAACTCCACTTCCACTTTCTCTTCCTCTCTCTCTTTCAGCTTTACTTTGGTTTTTCCTAGGAGTCGCCACAGCGAATCATCCTCCTCCATTTCTCCCTGTCTTCTGCAGCTTCTTCTCTCACAACCAACTATCTGCACATCCTCTCTCACCACAGCCATGAATCTCCTCTGAGGTCTCCTCTTTGCCTTAATCTGGCCTCCCTAACTGTGTCTCCAAAACGTCCAACCTGTGCTGTCCCTCTAATGCGCTTGTTCCTAATCCTGTCCATCCTCATCACTGCCAAAGAGAATCAGAACTTCTTTAACTAGGCCACCTCCAGCTCTGCTTCCTGTCAGTGCCACCGTCTCCAAACCAAACAGCATCACTGGTCTCACTACCTTCTTGTAAACTTTTCTTTTCACCTTTGCTGTTACTCTGGTCACAGATCACTCTTGACACTTGTCTCCACCTGCTCCACCCTGCATCCACTCGATTATTCAGCTCTTCATCACACTCCCCGTTGCTCTGAACAGTCGACCCAAAGTACTTAAACTCAGGTACCTTTCATATTGTTGTAATAAGCAATCATTTTGTGCCTGTTTCTTTTGTCTTGCTCCTGTTTGCTCTTCTGCACACTAGAGAACTCAAACAATGCGATTTCCTTTTTGAGTACACTGGCTAAGATATGAAGAGAGCTCTATTTGCTGTAAAAAATTCTTCAAATTGGAAAGTTGGTTAACCGAATCCCTCTGAGTTTCTGGGCTGGAGCTTGATGCTAGATATCTGAGATTTATTTTATTGTTTTGGGCTTTTTTGTGATTGGACTCGATTGGATAAAGATTTATTCACAACATGTGAAAGAAAAAGTAAAAGTAGAATGGTCATAAAGAAAATAATATTACACAACAAAGAAAGCAATACTCAGCAGACAATTGTCAAACACTCGATGAATCATTTGAAAATTCCAAAAAGGAGTGTAAAATGAGATGTTTACTTTTAGTATATGTATACACAAATAATAAACTATTAGAGAGTATCGTAAATATAAATATACTTCTAATAAAACATTGATCAAGAAAAGGTTATTTAGCATAAACCTCCTCAAATGACCCCAAAGTGTCCCCCCAAAAGAATGACATATCTCAACACTTTAACCAAAAGAATACAAGGGGTAGAAAAAAAAAAATCAAAACAATTTAAACTGAATTGAAATTGTAAAAATATACATTTAGATAAACAGATATGAAACTACAATCTGCTAAACCGGCTTGTCTGATAAATTACACGAGTTGCACAATGTAAATATCGCAATAAGCTTCTGACAATTACAATTAATTTTCTGCTAATTAACTAGTTCCTGATAACTTATAGTTGTTGAGTCGTGTTTAAACGTGCAGTTTATCTGTTACGTTACAAACAGCTAACATGCGTCACGGTGTAACGTTTCATCACTTCGGTTCGTAGCGGTGGTAAACTGCGTCACTTTCGGATTAGCTTCGTGCTAACTGCTCGGGGCTCAATATTCAGGTTGCCTGGCTCGTCGGCCGTCGGCTGTTACCTTTCTGTAGAGTGCTGACGGCCCTCCAGTCAGAACCGAGCCGGGGAGCGATCCACGAGGCGGGCCTGAACAGCCGGGCGGGGAAGGTCCTGCTCGGGGAAAGCATCTCCGAGGCGTGCTGGTTTCACCTGGAGACCGGCTGACCTCCGACAACAACACGCTGAGCCCAACCAAAACACCAGCGTAGACTGGGTTCTGCTGGTGCAACCCACCGGTTCGTGGCGATGACCGCGAAGAGGAGAAGTCACGAGTGAAAAGTAAAGTTAAAATGTGGGCGACTTTGGCTCTGGCGTGACAAACGCTGGATGCCTCTGACAGAGATCAAGGAAACAATGGCACTACCGGTTATTGCTTTCAAAATAAAATGTTTTATTTACCGGCGTGATGGTAATCATTAATAAAAACCGAAACTTTTTCGTGTAAAAAACTCAAAATAGAATCCAATTTTGTTCGCGAAATGATATATTTCATTACATACTTAAAATATATTTCACTTTTTTTGTTTACATTTGCTATACTCTGCCTCGCTGTAACTTAATCCTGTGAATCTCAGCAGCTTGATGCAGCTCGGAGCCGCTGCTGCGTTTCGGTTGCACAAGAAAAGGAAACTGGAGGCGGGACTTCCTGTGGGAAAACTGCGCTCTCACTGGCTGGTAGGTGTTGTTTTGGTCCTGTTTGGGGCGTGGCTATATCATTTCTGTGTGCTGTGATTGGTTAGAGCCAGGGGTTACCGAGAGGCCATGATGTAAGATGTGATTTAACAGTCTGACCCAAAGGTAGGATGACTTTGCCAAAGAGGATGACACAGCATTTCTAGTGGCTTGTAATTTTCACTTTCACATGTGTTTATCCTTAGATGAAAATCAATTTAACTGACCACCACTGATTTCAAGTTGCTTTACACTCTTTTCAAAAACCTTCCCAACCATTTTCAGGTCAGAGGACCCCTTAGAATGACACAAATTAGACTACAAAACCCCAATTTGACTCTTTGAGTTTAATACAAGTATCATATGAAACTAGATGAAATCCATGGCCAAACATATACATTCTATCACTGTGTTATAATACATATTGTGGACATTATAATGAAAATAAATTATGGATCTTTTTCTGAATCCAGTATTTACACCTTCAGAGGTGTTACAAAATACATCAGCCTGTAGACTCTGAGAACGTTTCACTCAACCTTTAAAAGAAAACTCCCATTACCTCACAACTGAAGTAAATTTTTCAGTCACTGCAATTATTCTTGCTCTACGCATTCCAATATATTTAAATTGTCAGAAATACAGTAAGGTCAACTTACTCTCGGACGTTTTCATTACATGCAGTATGTTATGGATTAGGTCACTCACAAAATGTCAAGTGTCACAACCTTTCAAACATACACGTATTGGGTCAATGACCTTGTGTTGGTCATGAAAAGACTTTAACAAATCCATCCTGTGGTGATTGGCTCAGAAGAGTAGATGAAGTAGATAGACAGAAGGAGACAGAAGAACGACAGCTTGCTATCTGTCAATATTCCCGATCAGTGCAGTAAGGGCAAGTACCCTCTGGTGCCTGTCCAACTAACTATTTATAACAGTTTCAGTGAAATATTTACTCAGAATTTAAAGGATGTTTCTCTTAATTTACATATTTTGTGTGCTGGTCCACCAACCAAAAAGACTGGGTGGCCTTTTAATTAATTTCGCCCCACTCCCTGGAGCATCCTGCATCCACCACTGTTCTGAGCTCTCTTGCAGCCATATTACCTACCAGCTGGGGGCGGTAATGCACGAATGGCTAAACCCTCAGAAGAAGAAAGTCAAAACCGTGTCTGGGCTGTGGACAGAACATAAGCTCACCAACTATCAACCGGTTTTTCCAAAGGAGAATTACATTTATCTTTACATTATAACGTAGTGGTGGAAAGAAGAGAGGGCCATTAGGGCGGTGGCCCTCGGGTTAAGGTGAGGCTTAAGTGTCTGTTAAGTGGCGTGAATTGACAGCGTTAACCGCTAAGCTAGGCACAAGCTAACATGTCAGTGTGTCGCTGTTGGTTCTTCCCGATAGCTCTGTGACGATAAGTTAGCAAGTTTTAGCCAACGTTAAATAACAAAACATTAATAATGAATTAAGTTAAATGGTGCCACGAGTTTGTTGTGTCGTTAGGTGTGGCTGAAGGTTTTAATCAGCCTTCCTATCGGTCTTTTCAAATTACGGACGCATGACAGGTGGTTTGCCATCATTTCTAAACAGCTAAAGAGATGAGATTTTTATTGCCATGTGGAAACCTTAGAATTTATTCTGTCTTTATGTCCAGTGACCAGGTTGGCTTTGTTTCCACGTTTTTAAGGGTGTTAATAAGTTAATTTAGCTTCCTCAGAGACTTAAACTAGTCGCACTAAGAAATGCAGGTTGTTACACTTATAATTGATGCATTTGGTCAAACACTGTCTGTAGTTTCTTTTTTGAATGTCCAGAGTTACAAATGAAAACATGTTTTTTAATCACAGGCTTCTTTTCTCAAAGTTACCGATTCCTTTAATGTTTTTTTTACATAACCTTTTTGTGCGAGTGCTTCAAGTTGCCCTCTCCAAACTCTTCTAATTACACATACTAATAAATTAAGAATGATTAAATAGACTTTACTTGTATAACACATTTAACTACAAGGTCGCAAATTACATAGTAAAAATGATTTAAACAGTCAAAGCAGATGAAATTAGAGTAAAATTAATAATCAATTAAAGAAAGTGGAACAGTATGGCTAAAAATGAATTAATGAATGTCAAACAAATGCTTGCACTAAAAAAGAGATTTTAAGAAGAAATTTTAAAAAAAAGGTAGAGACTAAAGATATTTACAAAATGGGGGAGTTTGAATGACAAAGGCTTGATCAGCTTTCTTCATTAGTTGCACTGATTTTATTGTCTCATTATCTGTATCAGCTGATATGTATACGATTTGACTGGTGGTGATAAATAAGGAGATATTCACAGATGCCAGTGGCCAATGATAATCTATTGTGTCTCATTAATTTTGAACTGGTTACATCCACTATTTTCAAACTGGCTGCAGCATTTGAGACCCCCTCTGAAAAAAAAAAAAAAAAAAAAAAATCACATTTTGTGACTTTGTTGAGAAACCAAATTCAAAAATCTCAGTGCAGTCCCTACACAAGCAGGTGAGCAGTAAAGCCTGACTGATATATCAGTTGGCTGATA
>KV751353.1:5642736-5656313 GCA_001698575.1 Mola mola
TGCTGGCCTTCACATACCCACAGAGCACCCCACAGTTGGGTCTGGTCAACCTGGGCTCTTATAACTGGTCTTCCCCCCTTAGTCACGTCCGCTTGCTGTCCCTGCCCATCGCCAAGAAGTACAACCTGCAAGGTCTGAAGCACAAGCACTCACTCTTTTGACTTTCTCTCACAGGCACACACATGCGCACACAAAATGCTTTTCCACGAATGAGAGAGTTACAGGAAAGGATGAAAAATGTGGTCTCACTCCAATTTAGGAGTGCGCCTGCACTTGTATAAGTAGGCATTAAGGCCACTTTCAGATGGATTTCATCCCTTTTATTCACCTGAATAAAGCCAATCTGGCAAGACAGAGCAACAAGGTCGTGCAAGCACACATTCCTGATGATTGGTTTATTTTCAGCCCGAATTCTGAGGTTTAGGTTGTGGAATGAAATTAAATGAGAAGATGAAGTGGTCGTGCAGAGTTGTTTCATAAACCTCAGTGCAATGTTTTGTTACCAGAAAAATGTTAAAACACAATCTGTTACTCTTAAGTTGTAGTTTACTATCTTAAAGGACATGCCCTTATCACCGTAGCCTCATGCATAGTTTGACCACAGGACCGAACACACTTATTATTAGGGAAAATATATTTTTCTAGTTGTAAGTCATGGCAGAGTTTTGACGATATCTTATCTGTTCTTATTTAAATGATACCCTCAGCAAAACACTCTGCAGGTGTTCAAAATCAAAATCAATAAACACGAAGGGCATTTTTCCTTATTACCTGGCATTTATATGCATAGACCAAGCACATAATGGATTAATAAAGGAACTCAAGACTGAAAGCACAAACCAGAACACTCTTTAAACCCTGATGCTGCCCTTCAGAGTATTTTCCTGTGTGTGTGCTGTAGGTTTTCACGCATGGTGGAACGCCGGCTCTCTCAGGCAGAATCTGGTCAACTGTTCAGGCTGTGCAGAAATCTCCTCAGTGCAGGAAGTCCCGGAGAGCCTCAGAGGGGTGGTGAAGCTGCGGCGGGGGCCACAGCTTGTTCTGCTGAAGGTCAGAGGTCAATAGAGACAGGTCATGAGCAGAACTTTAAAAACAACAACACGACAAAGCTTTTGTCATTTAAGAGTTATTGAAGTTGTGAAGTGTGAGGAGTCGCTGGTTCCTGTTGGAAAATCCTCATATTCTTCTTCTAAAAACAAAAGAATCACAGGATTCTCCTGGATAATGTTCAGAATAATAGATCTTTTATTAAAACATCCATGAGTCTCAGCCGCTGTTGCTATGGGCAAGACAGATTTGATTTTATTCAGATTACAATTAAATGATTTCTAGACTCTACAGATCTTTTGAATTTGCTCTGTTACCACACAATGATAACATGATATTTGTCAGTGATGTGTGATACATGTGCTCCATCCAGCTTGTGTGTTCAGCCTGGTTCCTGTATGTTTATACTGGTGTCTGTAGGGTGGGGAGTCCCTCAGCGTGCAGCGGCAGCAGCTTGAGGAGCTCTACCTGGCCCACTTTGGCTCCATGTCCATTCTGCTGGAGGAGGAGAACAGCCTACACAACCACAACCTTGGCCTCCCACAAGGACCCGCCAACTTCACTCTGCTCTGGTACACATTTCTGTCTGTACGGGTCCTCAGGGACATCTGACCCTCACCTGGGCCTTTCTTCACAATAAAGTATATGAAGCAGGAAAATGCGACGTAGCTTTAAAGAAAACTCGTGCCTGTGTTGCAGGAGGTTCAGCTCCGCGACCAGGGAGAAGGTGTTGAGGTGGCTTTTCCCCAAGGCCGAGCTCTGCCCCCTGCTGGACAGCGCTGGAACCATCGTGCAGCGCTGCCTGGTCACCCACAGCAAAAACTCTCAGAGTAAAGTGAGTGAAGACTGAGCAGGAAATGGGTTTATTTTTATTAATCTGGACTTGAGTAGAATAAATATAATGTGTTGATACTGCATGATCCATATTGGCCTGCAGTTGTTTGTCAGATAAAGATTTGCTGATTTGCTGTTGGAGGTGTTGTGGAAAAATTAAGACCTCCATGAATTTAAGAGGGTCATGTTTGGATTTGGGATGCAGATTTATGGATAAAACAAATATTGACTTTTCCTGAAACTTATTATATTGACAGCAAAGTAGTTTGATGCTGTTTTGTGTTAAATTGTGTCCAAATCGTGTCTTATTCAAATTGTTGTAATTATGGTGGATAAAGTCATATAGCTCCAGGTCTCCAGAAATTGCCAGTAGTTTCCCCTCCATTGATGCTGTTTGGAATTCATCAGTTGTAACAGTAGGATAAGAATGCAGTGATATCTGCTGCTTTTCGTCACAGTTGAAGTTTTTGAAGCCTGAGCTTTGAGCTGTTGTCTGTGTTTCAGGGTGTCGGCGTGTTTGGCTGGCTGGTGGTGGGTGAGGGGTTTCCCACAGTTCGAGTTCTGCCTGTTCAACACTGTCAGAAGCACTGCAGCTCCTTCAACCTGTGGCTGACACCTGGAGACATGGGTAAGAGCCCGCCACACCCAGTTTTATCCCCAATCATGCGGGGTGTAACAGAATGCAGTTGATTCATAACCTGTACCCATCACTCCCTGCGGTTCGGAACGGTTGTGAACTGCAGATCATAGTCGCAATGCTGTTCCGCCTTTCATTGCACATCAGATTCATACGACAGCGTTTAGCAGTAGGCTTACTAGTGGTGTGACCCCTCAACGCTGAACCGTGATGTTTCACTCACACCTCGATGTGAAAACAATGGCTGCTCGAGCTGGCAGAGCGTGTGAAGAACTTGAAAGGTTTGCTGCAGTGTGTAAGTCACCTGTATGGAAGCATATCGACTTCACTGTTAAATAAGATGATCCTGGAATAAAGATGGTGTAAAAGGTCATTACAGTGTTTAGGCACAAGAACGTCATGAGAGCATCCATCAGCCTAATATGCTCATGACTGGAGCAAAGAAAAATAATGCTAAATAGCTACTTTTCATCAAGGCTTTTAAACATTCTTTTCAAAAAAAGACATTAAAGGTTGCTTTGTTCATTCCCTCTACTGCCAGGTCTGGAAGAAAATACACTGCACCTCATGTTGCACTGCAATATGATCCGAACCTTGAGTTTGTGATCTGTTACACCCCTAACAAACACTTCTAATTTCTGATAGCATTAGTAAACATCTGTGTTGTGCCCATAAGACCAAAAAGTCTAGTTTTGACTCTATAAAACACAAGAATTACAGGAAGATTAGGTAAATTAAAAACTGTAAAGAGGCAGCAGTAATCTATGAACGTTCCTTCAGTTTCTTATAGTCGACATGTTGTCCTATCAACACTAAAACACTTTACATGTTTGACTTAATCTCCAGCTGTCTCAGCATCAAGTGTACATCAAGAATAAGTCATCTAAATTTAACTATCAGCTGAAACCACAGTTTGACAGTAACACGTCAAGCTGAGACAAACTGCTTCCTCTCAGACACCAAACGTGGGTGCAGTTCAGTTAACGGCATCTGGCCTGGTCGTGGCTCAGGCTGTCATTGAGGACTTGGCTCACGTTGCTCCTCAAGTTGTCGCCTCTCGGCACTCACCATGTCCCCTTTGACCTTTGATCCACGCAGTATACGCCGACCCCCGGTACTGGCAGATGGAGCTGTTCCCCGGCCGAGGCCAGAACATTATTTGTGACGGCTCGACCTTCTAACCTTCAGCCGGAGCCCAGTGAAGGAGGAGGATCTCAGGACTGCGGTGCAACGTGCACATCGGCTATGAATGTTGGTCTCCTCGCTGAGGCATTTGCGGAGCTGGTCGGCCTTTTGCGTGGCTTCGCCCACCGATGCCTTACAACTCTTCGGTCCTCTGACGCCACGGCCGTGTGGTGATCCTCCCAGCGTCCTCTGGGACCAGACCCCCCTGCACACTTCAAGGGTCAAGGTTTGAGGACTTAGAAGAGACTTTTAGACTTTGCATACAAGAGCAGAGCATCGCCTCTCTCCAGCTCTGTGCTCACCTGTTCTCATGCCATCGCTTCACGCTGACATCTAGCAATTATAGTTCATACACCACCTCAGTCTGTCATTCAGAAGGTGGCGAGTCACCAACAACGTGTCGGCTGTTTTGCTCTTTAACACTTGTTTTGTGGCTGAGTTGATGCATTTTAACTTTAAAGATCCCTGCCATCCACGTTTGAGTGAATGTAAATAATCTCGTTAAATTCTTTAAAATCACAGCTAGGCCGTATTCCTTTTTAAAAACTCTAGAAATAACTGTCATGTCACAACGTCCAAATTGAGTTGTGTAAAAATGCCAACTGATTGAAACGCCGCCTTCATCAGACGCTGTATGGTTTGTAGCCGTTGTGTGCCAATCATACACTGCAAAAAATCAAAGCTTGGCCTCAAACCAATCGGTTTATTCCACATGTGGGTACAAAATGTAATCAAACACAAGAATCTTTTGACTGGAGAAGTTTCTACACGACCTGAAGTAGTTGGTATTAAGTACCAATTTCCAGCCGCACTGATTTTCTGATTATACGCTGTGTTTGTCTTGGATTTAATCCATTTTTCAACCAAACTGCTCAATGCACAGCTCACTTTGGCCCGAGTGCATCCTGGGAGCTCTCTCTGGATCCAACAATTGTGCTGTTGGTTGCTGGATGAGAGACACGCCTGCGTCTGGTTCTTTCCTTGACATTAAAGGAACAGTTCATCTAAGTTACATGCATCCAAAGAAGAAAGAAAAACTGGGATCTTTTAAAGTTTAAACGATATTTTTTCAAACTTTTTCATTTCTATAACACAAACTGTCCTAATGTGTTCCGGTTTTTTTTTTTTTTTACCCTACATACAGATTGTCAGACATACTCTTTCGAAACAAGATGAGTCTCCAAAAACTTAAAAACCTGAACCGATAAACCTACAAATACCTGATTGGAAATGTTAAATTACACGATAGTGAGAGAATCTATGTGTAATTTGGGTGAACTGATTCTTCTAACAATAATTATTTAACTCCTCCATGTCGTTTATCAGGATGAGATATTCTTTAAATTGTGATTTTTAACGGGAAAAGCTGCTTGTCTAATTTCAGTGTTATTTATTGTTATGATTGTATGTATATATGTTGAAGCCATTAATTTCAATGTTGTGTTGTATAATGTTAATATGCTTTGAGCACTCGTGGTGGCCCGTGCAGACAGCTGGACGTCACAGTGCAGCAGGGGAGGAGGAATTTTGTGCTTAATCACGGGTTCAGTGGGTCGTTACAAAGTCTGAGTAATATAAAATATTTTATTTGCCAAAGTTGATGCCTGTCAGGTCTGAGTTTCATTGTTCAAAGATGCTCTGCCTTTGTTTTAGTACCACAAAAATGTTACAATTCCACGTAATGAGAGTTCTTTTAAAATGTTCATTTTTAAGAGTAAACTAAAGCTTGCCATGTATTTGCTTTAAATTCTGTGGGATTTTTAGGGCTTGAGCATCAAAGATGTGAATACCCTGTTGGTTTTTCTATATTCTTTCATTTCATGCGCTGCTTTGAGCCCTTTTTCCAGGTGCTCGGCACGAAAACTCATGAGAATTTACAAACCTGTTGTCCTTCTACCTGAGTCACAGACCTGGTCATGACAAGTGAGACAGCACCTCCTACGAACGAGTTTGAGGGTCTGCATGACGTATCGTACAGATATGTATCATTTCCTCATACAAAAAGGTTGCTGGGGTCGTTTCCGTATAATGAACAGGAAGTGAGATATTTTGACTTTTATGTCAAACTTCAGAAAATTGTGCATCTGATGTTTTGACAAACTTATCAAAGAACTGCTCTGTTGACCAGAAGATAACTGGTCAAACGTTTTTTCGAATCACGTGTTGTCAGCGCAGCGTGCGGCTCTACCTCATGATGATAAATTAGCCACACAGAAGGAAATTGTGTGTAAATTTGGTACATATGGTCTAATTAGTACCAGACTTCACAGCACGGATGAACATGCCAGCCTCAGCAGCTGCACAAGCAAACCGACTGGCAACAGCAAGTCACATATTTTGCTCTTTAATGTACTTGTCCTGCCAAGTGCTTCACCAGATTAAGCTTCTCAAAGAGAATTGATGATGCACTGTTGTAAATACTGTGATTTATTTGTTGACTTATCTTGACTGGTCCTGGAACCTCCTGTAGAGTCCGACAGAGCCCCTTCAGAGCCCCAACGTCCGAACCCAGGCGACTGTAATCTGTCTTCAAGGAGATAAAGTAGAAGAAGTAAGTCACACCAAGAAGCACGTGATCATTTAGGGCCTTGGACTGGGACGAAGGTCTGTTCAGCGCTGCTGCAGCTTTGTTTATTTTGGACTGCTAGGAAGCAGAGGTTTGTTTTTATCTCCTACCAGCAAAACTACTGACTTTTAATCAAAATGAGTTGTATATGTAAGATGAAACATCTTTAACAAGAAATACATCTTTATTAATGCGAATAAAGTAGACAGACATGAGCGATGAGTAAAGTGTTCAGAGGAAGCTCAGGTTTACAAGTTGTGAATTAGATTATTTACATACATTCTCAGTAAACGGCAGGTAGAGTGGAGGGTCTGTCAAAATTATTACTTTTTAGTTTACAACCTGATTTAATTTGGAAAATTACTCTTTTAAAAATCAACTCTTGTTAAACCCAACTGGAGCAGCTCTGATTGGACAGCTATTGACAGATAATTGACCAAAACAGCTTGCTCTCAGAGGGTTTGGACTTCAGATCTTTATTTTGTTTTAAATTGAAAGTTGTCTGACGTTTCTGACCATGTGCAACGTAACTGATTTGATTACACACATTAGCATAGTGGAGAGACTGAGATGGACCACTAATTAAAGTTATCATCTATAAATGGACTAATTTGAAAAGAACTGTCACTCATTTTAAAACAAAGATACATTTAAACAGACCGACTGAATATAATGACTAACCAGTAAATATATTTTTTTAATACAAATTCAATGAATTCAAAATCCTTTTATATAAAATGACTAATTAAACCGTCACCTAGCAGACTGCTGTGTCTCCAGCAGGGGGGGCTGTTCTGTAGTTAGCAGTTTTACGTCTACTGACCAGCGCCACCAACAGGTTTCACAGTAAAGAATTTTAGTGAAATTTCAAAGTAAAACTTTTGGATTATGCACTTAGTCTTCATAGTATGAAATTGGAATAAGTAAAACTAGTAAATGAAATAAAAACAGCTAAATGTAATGCAGCTATATAAAAACACTGACTTTTTTTTTTAAAAAATATTTCCTATAAAGTGCAGCAAAGCATAGAATTTCACTGATGCAGCTTGAGAGTATACGTGCAAAGCATCATATTTGGTTTTAAAGTTTAACAAAGTTCCTACAGTTCCTGCTTGTATTATCTCTCCACTCAGGAGACAGTATTTGTCAGGTTTTAATAGCTTCTGTCTCCATCCTAATAGAACTGACAGAAGAGAGAATATGTTTGAGTGTACTGACTCTTTAAGTGCATTCACACCACCTTAAAAAAACAAAAAAAAAAAACATACCAAAACCCCTCTAAACATGAGTAAAAAACAATGGAAAGGCAGTTCTTGCGGGACGCTTCACTGCTGGTCAAGTTTTTCCTGCCAGCAGTGGGGAGGACTCGGAGGGCTCGCGCTTGTAGCGACGCGGTGTTGTGGCGCTGGGGTGCGTCCAGTCATACAGGTGGCTGCTCTGCAGATCTGCTTCCGCTCGCAACTTGATTTTCTTCACAAGACAGAAAGAACGGCGTAAAAAAGTTATACTGCTCTTTTTTCTCACGTTACTGAACCAAACAAATTACACGTTGATCGAATAGACTCGTTCGGGGTGTCTGAAAACAAGTCTAGCGTCTGTTTGGTCATCACGGTAAATGGACCAAAAAGGGACGTCACCCTCAGCAGCAGCTGTGCGGGTGAGAAGATGAGGCGCAGTACCTGGAAATCTCTGATGTAGGTGAAGAAGAAGCTGATGAAGGAGCAGGCCAGAGACCACTCAGACACCGTGCTGATGAGGTGAGCCGTATAGCCCTGACATAGACGACATGCAAACAGAAAGGTTGACGTGCTGCTGCAAGGAGCTGCAAATGCAGATTTCAGTATTTAAGAAGGTGAAAATTGAGGATGACTGACCGTCTCTCCGGGGGTCCAGTGCAGTTTCTGGGTGATGTCCGTGCCCCACAGACTGCTGTACATGATGACTGACGACACAAACACTGAGGTGCTGTTAAGGTTCACAGCTCCCTGCAGGAATCCAGTTTCACTGCTAGGCACCCTTTAAAGGTGCCTACTGGTTGGAGTGAAAAAGCAATGTGATGACACCACTTTGGGCTCAGAAAAGAATATTTCTGACAGACTTTTAGGTGTGTAAATGACCTAAATGAGGGCAGGCAGTGGATGTTAAAAAAAACCAAAAAGTTTGTTTTTAGGAAGAAAACACAAATTACAATAATGTGCCGTATTTCAACGTCTAAATCTTTGATGGTATCAAGCGGAAACAGCTGCAATGTTTTATTTTGAAAGTCAACAGCGCAACCTTTCATGCCAAAACATCTGGACAAAATGTGAGTGACGCACTGCGATGTCGGCTCGCCGCAAGCTGCATGAAAATGGAGGCTATATGAGCAAAAATAGCCAGGGGAGAACAGCACAGTGCAAATAATACATGCCGTGTTGTTCTGTGTATATAAGCACGGACAAGGAGATTCTGGTCCTCCAACGCTGTTAGCGCTGTGCTATCCACACCTTAAAGGATACTGCTGATGATGCTGCACAGGGTCCAGAGCCCAATGCAGAGGCGGACCACGAACATGCTCTTGCTGTGGATGTGGGGCTGCATGCTGTACGACAGAAGGGTCTGGACCAGGATGTAGAGAGCCCCGATCCCGAAGGTCAGCACTGCCCCCACCAGGTGCATGGAGAACAGCGTGGTCTTCTGCTCCGACACACACGCAGTCCGACACTCACAAACGCTGCACAGCTGTGAACCGATCCTGGGCCTGCGGCACTCACCTGGAAGTTGGCGACCACGCACATCCCGAAGGAGCTGACCAGGCCGAGCAGCAGCCCGAGGCGGTTCAGTCTGCCGAGTCTGCGGTCGTCGCTGCCTGTCAGAGCCTCCACCTGTTTGTAACGCACGTACACTGTGGCCATACCTTGGCACGTGTACACACACACAATCAATCAGGCACATATCAGAAAATATTTTAGTTTATACACAGAACAAAAACATCTTGTACAAGTTAAAACAAGTACTTTGTAAAATATAGCCAGAATTTGAATGTACCTCCAAAAATATACTGTAGGGGGCAGCAAAGTAATTAAAAACTGCTGTCATTATACTTGTCACATAGCCTCAGTAGTCTTGGTTCTTACTACAGCCAGTGTTAGCACAATTAGCAGTGGAGCTAGTGGGCCCCACTGAGCTGCTGTGTGCAGCAAGGACACGGCTACTAGCCAAACTGGACACAGCCTCTGAGAGCAGCGGAGGCAAGTTTGACGAGACAGGATACAGCACAGAGGGGATTTACGGCAGCGGGGACGAGGACGAGACAACAAACAGGGGAACAGAACGTGTTCTTCATCTGGCAAACTGAGAACCGTGACAAGTTTTACAGCACAGGAAGTTCAAAGTCATGCAGGTCATTTTCTCCAGGCTCAAAAGGCAGAAATATAAGGGACACAATAGACAACAAAAACTGACGTCATAATATACATATTATACACCAGTAGGTTTATAGTTGATCTTATACACTTTGACCCTGTGACGTGTGTGTGTGTGTGTATGTTGGTGGTAACAGTCCGTGTTTTTGAGTGTTACCTAAAAAGGCTGAAATATCCAGCATGATCCCGAACACACACCTCTCCGGCGCCATCGTCCCTGTGTCGCTGCAACACACGACAAAGTGCATTCAAGACGAGTTTGCTTTATTTTTGTAAGATAAAAGGACATTTCGTAAAAAAAAAAGACCCTGTGCTACGAGGGCATGTTTAACTATTTTCAAACACTGATTTAACTGAATAGCTGGTCCATTAATTAAATATATGTGATTAATACTAATTTGTTGTCTACCGTTACTAATGCAATAGTGCAAATTTGTTCATGTTGGAGGTGTGTGTACTAAATTAACCGGAACCACGAGTGTGATGGGCGTACAGATGGTGTCCAGTCTCACACCTGATGTACGGCAACAGAGGATCCACATGATTCAGCACCACGGCTGTGATGTAAGCAAAGACGAAGGATGCTGCCGTCCAGATGATCTGGGCTGCTGGCAGGAAGCACAGCCCCTGCTGGAACCACCACATGGCCGTCTCACTGCGGGTGACACACAATCATCAACGAGAGAACGCAACACATATTTCTGACAGCTCCGTACCAGCTGATATAGAGCGGACGTGCAATAAGGCAGCTAAAACAGAAGAGGGCAGCAATATGTCGACACAGCATCTAACCTGCCCATTCAAATAAAGAGTCAAAGAAGAATAATGCCAATAAACACAGTGGGCAGGAAAATACATCCCAGCCGTGCACTAACATAAAACATGTCAGCAGTGTGGAAGTTCTTCACTGTGAGTGAAGAAGACAAAGTTTGCCATTTGTAATACATGTAAAGCTAAAGACAAACACGGAAACATTCGGAACAACAAACCTGAATCAGACACTTAAAACACTGTCATCCAGCTGAAAAACGGGAATGCTAAAGATAGCACTCACCAGCAGCCTCTGTGCGGGAACAGGGGAGATGTAGTCCAGGAATGGCACTTTCACTTCCAGCAGCAGCAGTGAAACAGCACACAGCAGACTCCACCTGGATCTGGAGAAGATGGAGCTAGCTTGTTACTACACATGTAAAACAGTGCCAGACTGCTAACTAGCCACTAAATGCTACTTTGATGACACACGTTCTAAGTATCAAGGTGTTGTCAATGGAGCAACACTGCTCTTACAACACCAAGCGACAACTAGCACAGCCTGAACTGAATTCTTTTATGGAACATAAACAGATTAACTAAATTTTGACAAAAATGTATAACACTTTGTTGATTAAAACTCTACTATAGCTTAAGTGAGTTAAAATGACTAAAATGTTGAACAAAACTAATACTTTAGCAGTTTAATCTTGAATAGCTGCCAAAATTGACACTGATTTAGAGGTTTGTAACCTGTGGACTTTTTAATTTTGAGACAAGTAAAAAATGAGAAAAAGTTTATAGTTTTTAGAAAGAAAATAGGAATTGCACATGCAAAAATTGCAACAAAAAAAAAGCCATCGGAACACAGTGTGTGACCATGATATAAAAAAATATCCGCTGTGGCAACACTGCAGCCATTCCTACCCCGACCACAGAATCAGACGGGTATTAAAGAGAAACAGCAGCCCGTCAGTGTGTTTCATAAGGTGGTTCCAGGAGAGACGGGCTGTGCAAAACTGATCCCAGTTCGACCTCTGAGTCTGACACAAGATTGAGACGGAGCGGGCGGAACAGTCGCTTTTGAAATGCGAGAAAACAACACTTTTATGTTTCACCATAGAGGTTTGCAAAAAACACTCGGCTAAAGGCCTGTGAGACATGACAGGCTTCCTTTGTAACCAAATAAATAAATGACTCCATAAAGAAATATTCAATTGCACCAAATGTCATACTGAAATAAATGTATGCATTAATTAATTGATGAAATGTTCTTTTTTTTCTTTTCACATTTCTTCCCACACTGCTTGTTATATTTACATTCCATCACACATTATTTGTACATTTGCAAAAAGCTACAAATGCAAAAAGAGTGTCAGGGGATTAACTTTCTGCCTATTGACTACTGACATCAGAGTGTAAAGACCACTTATTTACTTATTTATACATACATACATACACACGCACGCACACACACACACACACACACACACACACACATATATATAATTTTTATTTTGGCAGTTTCAGTCCTCCATAGGTTATGCATCACTTTTCTATGCGGCTGAAATAAATGTCAAAGACTGACTATTATATAATCTGCACTTATTTTGGAAACACGACTCAATTGAAATCGTCGGTAGAAACGAGTGATGTAACTTTTTTTCTGTAAGAAGGAAAAGAAAATTACAATAATCAATACCATTTAATTTCACTATAAATTTTATGATTATCATTATCTGATTGTTGTCGTTTAACCTACTTGCCAATATAAATAAATCACTTTGAAAATGTGCAACTTCTGCTTGGCAACTAGTAAATCAAGTTATGGAGTTATTTTTAACGTCATGATCCAACATCAGAGGACAATTCTGGGGCAGAAATGAAAGAGAAATTCTCCCTCGAGCGTGCGCAATTTACGTCTGGAAAAATCTCAGTTCCCCCGACGGTCAACCGCGGGTTAGAGTCCGCACAGACCGGAGGGAATCCAAAAAAAACTGACTGTAAAGATTATCCAAAACGTTTACATTTACTGTTTCACCGGACATTAAACATACTCCAACAGTTGCCGGAAATGAAAGCATTAAAAAGGTTAAGTGGATGGCTAACGTTAGCTAGCTAGCGTTAGCCTCGCCTGCTCGCTGCCGCCGGCGGACGGTTCTAACTGAATCTGCGGGCTTGAGGAAACTCTCCCAAGCGGAAGCTGCCTCGCTGTCAGGCGCTCGGTTCCGGCTTAATGACGCTCACGTTATTCGTGTCCTCGCGCGCTCATGTTAATCCACCAGAGCCGCCGGAGTCAGCTCATTCCCGGGGGCGAAGTCCGCTGTGTCAGACGTGTCTCCTCTCGGTTCTGCTGGAGGGTTCGTGTGCAACGCTGCTTTTGAAAGCTCGGCTCGGTCGCGTTTCTCCTGGACCGAGTCTAGTATCGCCGCCAGGAGCGCCTCCGTCACTGGGAAAACGCGCATGCGCCAGCCGCTGGGTTCTCTTTGCCCTGAGTTCTGCCTCACCTAGGACGAGCCTGCAGGCGCGGGCCAAAAGGTTGATTGTATTGAAAGACAACAATATAATTTTAAATTGTGCATTTAAGCTTTTATTACTAACTCAAAAGAGACGACATTTTTATTTTTGCTTTTTTTAAAATATATATTTTTATATTTAGACGAGCCTGGGCGCGGGCCAAAAGGTTGATTGTATTGAAAGACAACAATATAATTTTAAATTGTGCATTTAAGCTTTTATTACTAACTCACAAGAGACGACATTTTTATTTTTGCTTTTTTTAAAATATATATTTTTATATTTAACTGGGAGGCTCCTGGAATCATGACTGACAGCACAACTGAAGAGGCCTCAGCACTTTAGGAAACAGTCTTTTGCACTCAGCTAAATTCCCCTTTAACATTTGTGTGCTCCCTTTCAACATCTTTCGAGGTCCATTTTTTTCTGTGAGCTTATATTTCAGCTTCCTGTGGTATTAGTGTTTGTTTTGGGCATTCTTGGCTGTGATTTTTAGGTCATGGTCATTATTTAACCAGCTGGCTCACACCCTGTGATGGACCCTGGGATTAATTACAAAACAACAACAGTTGGACCTCCCCTGGAGATATATCCAAACAGCAGTGGTTAGCATTGTCACCTCACAGCAAAAAGGCCC
>KV751353.1:5678831-5689963 GCA_001698575.1 Mola mola
CCGGTGTCACTGTGGTTGTCACAGCGAGCTAGTTGACGTTAGCCGTTCCCGGAAGTCTCGCGTGGCTGTCGCTTTTTCAGGTGAGCTTATTTCCCCGAGTTGTGTCTCGCAGGCGAGCGGACAGGACAAAACGCCTTCCGTCCCCACGGTTTTAAGGTCAATTGAAAATAAAAAAAAAAGGGCTTGGAATACATCACTTTACATGTAATGAATATAAAATACACTAAAGTTTACCTGAAATTGCAAAAGACAAACTTCTTCAGCATATTCTCCTTATTAGACGTACTAGTACATACATACATACTGTTACATGAAAACCTTATTTTTTAATGCATGCATGTAAATACTGATGTATTGTTATTAGAATATAATACACGGTACTTCATAAAAGTTCCAAAATAAAATTTAAAAAAGGTTTATTAAGCAGAATGATATACTTGTGTTCATAGATCACATTATTGGATTCTAATTATAGATGCATCAATGCCTTTATCAATTTAAAGACACCATATTATGCATTTTTGGGTTTTACATTACTTTTAGTTGGTTACTAATCTTTTTGTGCATGTACAAGGTCTGCTAAGTTGAAAAACCTGAGTTCCGTGTCAAACAAAGATTGATACACCCACAGAACTGCCAATTAATTTAAAAATATATGGGACAACATAGATGTTTAATTGGACAAGACACATTTGAGAACACGGTTTAATCGATTCAGGCTTGTGAAGACCAATGGTGATTATAATACATTCACATGGGCATACCACTTTAATATTAAAAAAAAAAAAAAATACTATACATGAAAATGCATGAAAGTACAATTATTTGTCAAAAACATCACCAATGGCCAGGAAACACTGAGAAGAGGATTTTGGGCGCAAACGCAAAGCACAGACAGAACGGATCACATTTCACTTGGCAGAAGTCACAGTCGAATGGAAGGCAGGAGTCAGAACATCCAGAACAACCAAAACCAGGAACCACAGGAGAAACACAAGAAGGGACAGAACCAAACGCAGTCAAAGGAACAAAGAAGAAGCGAGTACAAGTACTTAAATCCACAAGGAGGATGGAGGTCATTGGACATATGAGGGTGGGGCAGATAATGAGACACATTAAGGTGATCACACAGGGAAACGTAAAGTAAGACACAAGGAGGAATGGAACCCTCAAAGTAAAACAAGAGACACTAGAAACAAGCACAGGGAACAAACAGGGGTAAACACAAAGAAGTTGACATGAAACACAAACCCCAGAAACATCGGTAACAGAAGTGAACACTAATCAGAGGGAAAAACAAAAACAGGAAATAAATTTGAAACTCAAAAACCAACAAGAAAAAACAGAACAGAGTAATTCAGACTTAAACAGGAATAACTCAAAACTACAATACAAGAAAAGATACTTTTAAAGTGAAATACCCAACTCACAAAACTCAAAATACTACAACAAAAACCAAGACAGACTGACAACCTTGAAGTTTAAGCTTCAGCATCTCTGTCTGCTGTCACCACGGTGCAGAATGATTTCACCACAGCTCATCACACGGATCAGATCAGGTTCTGATTTTTAAAAAAAACCAAACTAGGTCCATGTCGCTGAAATCAACAGGCTCGTGCAATTCTAACGCATTACAGGCCAGTATGTCCCCACGCTGCACCTGTCCACCAGACCAGCGTTTGACGTGTGTGTCAGACTCGCGGACATCGACGTCAACACAGGCTGACAAAATCCAAATGGGTCAAAAACGTATCATTTCCTTCACATAAACACGCGTTGCAAAAATGTCAGAAATCACGCGGGGTTTTTTTTTTTGGTTTGTTTTTTTTTGCTTTTTGACCCATTTGGCTTTCTATACTGACAAATGAGCCCCCTGTGTCACTTTGGCAACAGCGACACCAGCAGGTGAGAGTGTGTCATTAGCGGGAACAGAGGCCGCAGAATCAGAACGAGCATGAGATGTGGACGTGCATGGCCCCTGATGTGGCAGATCGAGTTGGGGGACATTCAAAATGGGACGGTGGAGACCAACGTTTTAGATTTATAAAATCTTTGTTATGTTTGAAAAAAAAGGGATACGACTTTTCTATTTTCTTTTTTTACAGTGAGAAGGAACAGATGTCATGAAAGGGAGGAACGTGGACTTCTGCACTCATGCGACACTACGCTGTCGGGAAGGAGATGCCACCGAGCGTCCTGGACCTGGTGTTTTTCAGGGAACACCAGGTCCTGTCATGGCCGCGCTGCTTCGTCCTACAGTCAGATGAACCCACCATCCGACAAGGCCGCTCCCAAAATGAAGCCAGGTCACAGTTCTGCCGTAGGTCGCAATGGACTGCGACGTGTGTGAGGAGGCGATGTGGCAGTTTGAGGTCTTAAAGTGAGGCGGGGGCCACAGGGATGCTTATGATTATGCACATGAGGACAGTTTGGAGGGCTGATCTGGTTTTGGCTGACAAACGCACGTGACAGACGTACGTCGACCTTCTTTTACTTAATTTCTTTTTTAATGGAGACAGTATGAACCTGTCTGGTCTACAAGCAGAGCAGATGGGTCAGTGCACCACTTCTAATGAGTGGCGGCCGAATTTTGGTGCTCTTGCTCTGTTTTGCGCCCAAAATCTGTGTCCCCGGTGATGTGTTGCTGCCTCAGAAAGGGCTCAACACACTGCAACTTGAGAAAACACTTGGAAAAGGACAAAACATGATCAGATGAAGAAGACATTGTCCGTTTGTGCTATAAAACACTCACAACACAACACTGCAGGCAGCGCGGAGGACAACAAACACGCACGTTTCCAGGGGACAAGGTTTTTGTTGTTTAATTTGAATTGGCAGGACAAGAACAAGCAATATACAAAGGCTAGGCGAACAGGGGGCGCCATCACCACATTAAAACGAAGACATGGGTCTTCGCCTGCGTTGCCTCTGTCACCGTCACTGCTGTATTTCATGATGAAAAGGTATTTTGTTTTTTTGTTTTTTGGTGAATGTTTGTTTTGGCTCTGTGTTGTAAACATAAATCATGCGTGATGGAACATCCGTGCGCTGTTAGGTCTCTCGGTCCGGCAGCTGAGTCAGGTAGGGGTTAAAGAAGTCTTTGAGGAGGCTCTGCACCCGGCCGGGCTGGGGGCTCCCGCCGGCGGACTCCAGCGCTGGATTGAGAGCCAGGTTCAGGACCCGTGTGGGGTTGAGAGCAGCGGAGCGAGTCTGGGCGGTGTGGAGACCCTCGATGGCGCTGGACAGCCAGATGAGCCTCTTGAGGCTCTGGATGTTTCGGCCGCGGTCGTGCATCAGCTGGTGTTCGCTCACGGCTCGGCGACTGCAGGGGGGCAGAGGGCAGAAAAAGGACACATTTTGTCCGGATACAGAGTGAGATTCACAACACAGTCACGTTAAATTCCTTCCACGGTGGACAAAAGACAAAAAACAAAAAGCATATTTACACCACTCGCCTACCACTTGTTTTATTGGCCCTGATTTTCCTCCCTACAAAGGGTCAGTTCCTGTTGCACAGCGTCACTGAGACGTCGGTGAACAGTAACAGCGTAGTTAGTTGCAGGAGAAGGCTGGCGACGGTCCACCCTGGCTCAACTTCCTCTGAAGCTGACACGGACGCCTTCACGCAGGACAGACTACTTCTCCGGGTTTTTTTCTGCTGTCTGTGGGGACGTCACGCTCACGACGCATCAGGTGCAGACGGAGAGAACGGAAGAGGCATCGACATCTGCCGGGGGTCCCGTAGCCGCTGATGCTCGTCAGGCAGGTGTGGGGTCAGCAAAGGTCACGTTACATTCACGAGTGCAAAGAATCGTCAGCCACACCTCCGTGTGATGGCGTTTTTGTATGCGAGCACCCGTTTTAGTCATTTTACCAGGTGCGGCTGCTGCTCGCACCACCCCGACGTCCCTCTGCTCGCTTTCTGACCAACGGGCGCCCCGTTTTTATGTTTTTGGAAACGAGGCTTGGAAATGTAATCGCTACAGGTATTGGGTGCGCACAAACACATGTCTGTTTCATTTGCACAGTTTGTGCGCTGACTTGTTTGAAAAGTGTCTCGGCACTAAGACTCAGCCCCCAACAGATGTCGACACCTCTTCGCTTCCCTGTTCCTCCTCGCTGGCTGCACCAAAAACAGCTTTGGTGTTCATACTGCACGAATAATCAAGATGGCGACCGTACGGAGAAAAGAAAAGACATCAGGTGAATTTCCCCACCGCGGGACGAATAAAGGAACAGTCTTATCTTAAATAATGTTGGATTAAAAGTTCAAAACGACCAGCAGCTGCCTTAACACCGCCCACCTTGGAGGTGGCAACCACGCCCTGGAGGGGGCGTGGCTTAACACGTCATGGGCACTTTATACACTACTCACATTCTGATTATTAAAAAGAATCAGCAGTAATAAGAGCTGATTTTTACTCCAGTTTAGTATTGAAGTGATTAAAAGTCAGTCACCGTGTGACGATGGAGAGCAGGCATCTCACCTCTCGTTCTGCTGACACTGGCCGGTTGTCAAGGCGATGAGAAACATGAGGGCGAGCCACTGCACGGTCCTGCGGAACATCTGCATCTTCTGTCACTGGATGTTGGACAAAATGAATGAAAGAATGATGAGAAATGTTCAGTGTTGAACGCAGCTGTGGGAGAGAGAAAGTGGCTCTGTAGGGAGAAAAGTTTGGGTTGAAGCAAAACTGTCGGATTGATCCAACTCCTGCCGGGACACAGGCATTTAAAAAGAAAAACGTAGGATGGTGAAGGCAGACGCAGCCTTTACCTTTTCTGACATTTTTTCCGTCACCCAACTTCGCACCTCATGCTCGAACTGAACCCCCCAACAAAGACAACAATTCCACCTAACCTGAGGCCCAGTCGGTCACGCCTTCACCATCCTGGAAAACAAAAATGTTCATACAGCACATTGGTTTCAAGATGCTTCACATGCCGAGTGCACAGGGACAAATATGATTTTGTCTGGCCAAACACGCTGACCCAGGCATCTAAAAACACGGAGACCAAGAAGTTAACGAGACATCTTTCACAAATATCCAGTCAGGATCAGGACCCAAAGTGCAGATTAAAAGGGACGATTTTCAAGGAGGGATGGGCAGTAATATACAATATACATCATTACTGACATTTTGGTGAGTGTTCTAATATTTATCTCAGTCATTAAATTCACATTACTGACGATTATTATTCATCAAAAATCTAAACGTTATTACTTTATCAATGAACCAGTCGTCATCCCTGACATCAAGGCACAGTTTATTTTAAACAAAATATTGTGATATTTGAACCAAAGGTCCCTCAGCACTGCATCCATTATTGATCAGTTTGTTCACAGGAATCAAGTAAACAAAGCCAACACACACCGAACTGACTTTATGCTCATTTATGAAGCGAACATCAGATGTCGCCATCTGTTCCTTCAGGTTCAATTGTGATTTGCTTGTTTTTTTTGTTTGTTTATGAAGAGCTTTTCAGGAGAAATGTTGTGATATCACCCGGCCCAGCAGCACTCAGCTCACAATGATCTGTGTGTGTTGGAGATTCTCCGTCACCCTCATTCACAGGTCATCCAAGAAGGTGGAATCAAGAGCAGCCGGACCGTAGATGAAGACCTTCTGCAGGTCAGGTCCCTGCCAGGTCTTTATCCTGCTCTCGGTTTCACCCTCTTTGAACAGACATAAAAAAACAGGTGCTGCTCTGATTTTCTTTTCAAAAATGTTCAAATTCCAAACTGTGCACCTTCACAGGGCCACGCGCTCCCACAACAAGCCGTCCTTCATCCACTGGGTCCAACCTAAATCACCGCGTGGACAGAACGTGAGAAAATGAGAGAAATTTGAAAGGAAACGTTCGAGACTTTGTTAAGTGAGAACAATTGAAGGTACTTACAGTGTCCCTGTTGGTGACAGCTGCTCCTCTGATGATCAGACGCTGAACTGCCTCCAGGTTCAACCTCCAGACCTTTTATAAAACCCCGACACACACACGCACAGTTTGGACCTCCCACAGGCTGATCAGCTAATAATGAAACCCCCTCCTCTCTCTGACATGTGGTTCTGCGTCTGCGGATGGAAAATATCAAACGTTTTGCAGTTTTTTTTTGTGTGTCGATGTGATCCCAGTGGAGGAGCTTTACACACATTCATACTCACGCTCTTTACATAATCAGGCCTTTCGAAAAGGGGGATGAAATTCATCTGAGAGATTATCATTTCTCTATTTTCCGGGTCTAATCTGGAACGATTCACGCTCCTGACAGGGAGGAATTTGGAGAAACGGCTGTGAATGTGCAGACACACAGGAACGTGAACGTCAGCAAGCCTGTAGCCTGCAGTTTGTTTTTGTTTTTTTCCTTGTGATCAATAATTTTTCATTTTGAATGACAAGACAGGACAGTAATATAACGCAACAGACCAGAGAAATATTGAGAGAATGAACCTACAGCCACGCTGAGTGAAAGTATGAGGCAAACATTCTCAGATAAAACATGAACGAACAGATAAAAAATTTAAATTACCTCCGGAGAACCTCTCACTTTCCTCAACTTTCCTCCCCTGGTTTTGAGCTGAGCCGCTCTGGGTCAGAGGTCGGTGGGGAGGACGGAGCGTAACAGGGGAGGAAACACTGTAGAGATGCTTAATATTGGCAGGAGCTGACCAACACTCAGTCAGTGGGACGAGTACGACTGTGTTCTGCTCCAGTGAGGCCTAGTGAGTACGAGTATGACCTATGAACCATGTTAGAACGTACGAGATGGTGTCTTTACTTTTTCCACTGCTCGCGATTCAGTGACTCAGCCTGGAGTTAAGATGCTGGTTGCCTGGAGCTCTTCTCCAGCTCCTTAACACGCTCCCCTCCCCACACTAATGAACCCAAACAAACCGGCGTCTCTGGTTGCTGCGGTGTCGCCACAGCCTGCGTTGGAAATGTGGCCGCCTTGACGACACCTTCCAGGATGAGTTTCTCTCAGTGAGAAATGCAGGTGACGCCGTGACGACACTCAAAGACAAAAAGGAGACGGGGGAAGTTTGAGTGGAGGAGAAAGTCATCAGCAGGAGGCACAGATGACCAGTTCAAACCGAACAGTGTCAGACATCTCTGACGCTGATGGCTGCAGGGCAGGAAAAGACACAAACACTTGCAGACGCACGTTTTAGGGATCATATACAGTAAAACACTAAAATGCACCGACCGCTGCTGTCTGCGATTGTTAAATGAGATGAAATAAAATGAAATGTCGGCTGTCTTTGTGGACTCACACTGTTTGACGGGATCTGTTAGTTCATTAAACGGAGGTTTGATGGACGTGTCCCCACAACAGTTCCGGAAACTTGGAATGTGTGTGTGTTTGCCTTTTGCACTTGTGGTTCTTTATGTGAATATTTTCTTATCGATATTTCTGTTTCTTGCTATGCTGCTGAATCGCCAAAATGTTGACGTTACCTGACAAATAATAGATTTATTATCTTAGTCGCAGGCGGGTCAGCCTGAGGCCTGAAACAGCTCACACGGGAGTCTGACACTGGCCACAGATTTCAGCATGTGAACGGATGAATGGGGGCGGTTAACCAGATTTCTTCTTTTCTTATCTTGAGTTTCGAAACACAAACATCACAAAGGTCCCTGTGTCCCAGTGTTAAAGATTCCTCCAGCATCCAGTGGCATCGACGTTGGATCCAGACTCACCTCTGATGTCCCAAAAAAAAACAACAGTTAAAACAGTTTATTTCTAAATAGTAACAGTAAGAAACTCTGTGCCAACTGAAACTTCGAACCGCCATCGTAATCAATGGCCCTCTTTAACCATCATCCATCGTTGACTGAGTTCCAGCACTCATACAACAATACCATGTAACACGCCAGTTTTGGTACATCCCAACATGTGATTTTGTCAAACGCCATATGGACAAAAATAGCAGGATTTTTTTTCACATTTTGCAGTCTGGCAGTAAGAATGCTTTTCTGTCAAACGCCGTATGGACAAAAATAGCAGGATTTTTTTCACATTTTGCAGTCTGGCAGTAAGAATGCTTTTCTTTTTCCTACCCACAATCCTTTGCACGGTAGAACCTAGTTCACTGATTGCTCATTGAGGGAATAACAAACGCGGAAATAACATAAATAACCACAGTTTTTGTAAGGTATGTGTAGAATTATTACATTCAATTACAAATTATAAACAGTATATATATACTGTATGTGTGTACTTGAGAAAGAGGGTCGAAGTTAAAGGCCAAATATCACGATGAGGTAGCACGTCTCCAACGTATACATACTGCAGTAAACAGTGATTAAAGGTAAAGCGTGTGATTGGGTACGCAGCCTGGGTCAGGAGTAAAGCACTCAGCGTCCACATGGTGGCAGTGTTGCACCAAGCAGCTGAGCACTGCTGAGGAAGAGGAAGAGGAAGTTTGACCAGAGCTGGAGCTGCAGAATGAGGAGTTCTGTCACAAAGTGTCAGTCACAAGAAGCAGCAGATGTTTGAGGATGATAACATCTGGCGATCAGGTCTGGTAGGGTCCTTTGTGTTGCTGCAGATCTCAGATCAGTGCATTTTGGTACCTCAGTCCACTGAATTTTGATCTGATCTGACTGGTTTCTCCTTCATTGGAAGTCATTTGTAGTTCAAGCTCAGGAATATTTTTCCATGTCTGTTTGACTCTTTAAGATGTTCAGATGATCTACACACAAAAAAAAGGTGAACGCCTGAATAAGAATATCAATGTTTATTGATAATATCTAGAAAGGTTTCATGAATTATTGTTTTGGGAATTAATCAGGAGAAAAATGCCAAAATATTAAGAAAGCAGTTTTCTGTAAAGCATTTGAGATCAAATTCAGTGTCCAGATCATGAGGCGTGGTGTTTAACCAGTAAATCCACTAATACTGTTCTTCTCTCAGTCAGAGATTATGTGATGGTGCAGATTGTCTGCCAGTGTAGTCTAAAAAAAAAAAAAATTCCCTTTAGAATATTGAGAACCCCCCACCCCCCCAGATCCCAATTAAATGAATGCAGCATTCATGAGATGTGACAGAACCATGGAAGACAGAGAAGCTCCACCCCCACCCTACAGGACCCCCTCAGAGGTGCCCTGTCCGAGTCCTGAGAGGTCAGAGTCGTTCTGACAGCATGAGAGGAAGCAACAAGGGCCAAGTCAGTCTTACTCAGGACCTCTTATAAAAAATCTGAGCGCTTCATGCAAAAGCAGTTCCCTTTGTCTGTCTTTCTTTGAATGTAATAATGTAATAATTCTACACATACCTTACAAGCGCCGTCTCGGTCACGCAAAAGTCAAAACATCCGGAAGCTTTGCAAGAAAAAGAAGCACACAGTCAGATAAAATATAAATGGATTGTAGGATTGTAGAAATAATTTTTTTCTTCTTCACACTGGTCACAAAAAAAAAAAAAAAATCATCCGAATGAAAAACAAAAAAAATCAGCATCTGGCCAAAAGCCGTTCGATGTGTCTTTGAAATCGGCATCGTGATAATCAACAAAAACCATTCAGTGTCACGCACGGACATTATCTGAGCTAACAGCCGGGTTTCCATGGTAACGTGATGACCCAACCACCACAGAAATGTGGATTCCGGGTTTTAATCTCTGCTGCTTCCTCACGCTTCTCTCTTTCAATAATCTCAGATTTTAAAGCTTCATGTTGATCATACGCCGCTTAAAAGATGCAATAAAGTCCGCTACACTAAAATAGTCTGGATGGGTCACGATGATGCTGTGGGAGGAAGGGATTAACTGATTTCATTGCATTTGCATGGCTCTGATCTGTTTCTCCTCTTTGTTTCTGCCATCTCGACTCAAACATGGCACACCACAGGGGTCAATCCTCGGACCTGTTACAATCATCCGTCATAGTAACATCTCATCAAACTAGCTTCACTACACGACTGCCTGTGTGGCATCAAAAAGCTGGATATCCCAAAGTGCTTTACTATTTACCTCAAATAAGAGGTTCATCCTTCTCATTGGCCCTGAAAAGGTCTCAAATCAAATGACGCCAGTCTTAAACTCAACATGACATCAGGTGCATTGATAAAAACATCACCTTCTTGGTGGAGGTAATGATACAGGCCCTTATTCCACTGAAATATCTCATTTTCCTGCCTGAACAATCAAGTTGTGGAGCTTCATTTTCTTCATCTTGACCCCTAAACACAACGTTAAACTGATTCCCGCTTCCTGCACCGGCGTCCAGTCTCTTTTAGAAACCTTTTCCCCCTCAGGTCCCCCTGTTTGAGTATCTAAACTTCTCCAGAGTCAAGTTAAAAAGAGCAATGACTTATTTAAAGTTCTGACACCTCAGCTTCAGCATCAGATCAGCTCAACGCCTTTGTATAGGCGACCTTTTAGAGCCTGAAAGAGCAGGAAACGGGGCATAGATCAGAACATACTTAAAATCTTGTCCTTAACGAAATGGAATCTGTTGCTATATCAACAATTACCTTTACAGATCGTTGTTGAAGAGGACTGGTGGAGCTTGCTCACATGGTGCAAGAAGGCCAACCGCGGAGAAAACCGAAAGCTGAACGCGCAAGGGGGAACGTGACGACTGAACAGGCTTTCAACACGCAAGGGCGGATTACTGACAGACACTCGGGTGAGAGGAGCAGCCTGAGGGAAACACACTAAGGAAGCAGAAGTAAGGAGAGCACGTTTTAAAATTGAACAATGATAAAACTGGAGAAATATGTAGAGACTCAAAACCAACCACGAGAAGAGCAACATCGATGAGCGGACTCAAAATGGCGTGCAACAATTACTCCAATATGGATGTTGTTGACAAGAAACACAATCTTCCCCTCTGTTATAGTGTTGAATAAACGGGAACAGTGACCTTTGACCTTTTGGACGTAAAGCATCATCTCTCCATCATTTTATCCCGTTTATGGAGAAGAAGATGGGCGGCGGCTTTAACGACACCTGCAGTGTTTTCATCAGCCATAAACCTTCCGCTGCCACTGGCCTTCAGCTCTGCCGCGGAAACAAATTCGACAAATTTCATGATTCACATCTCAATTGCTCACAGCAGAAAATAAGCTTATTGTAAAAGAAATATCTTTAAACAAAACAAACAAAAAAAACAGCACAAATGGACACAGCT
>KV751353.1:5713105-5748230 GCA_001698575.1 Mola mola
AAAAATAGTTGTCATATTTTTTACACAACACATTTAATCTGATGCGATTAAGTTTTACCGATGCCAATATTTTGTAGTCCAAATTTCAGTATCAGCCTTAAAAATGTATTGATTTGATGATCATTATATGATACAAGCTAATTCAACAGGTTTTTTTTTTAAATATTATATTCGTCTAGTATTTCTGTATTACGCTTTAATATACTAAGTGCATCTTAAAAAAGTAGAATATTGTGTAATTACTGAAAGTGAAATGCTGTAATTTTAACTTTTAGAATAATGGCTTATATGGATACGGTGAGGTATTCTAATATTTTGACAGGCGTTTTTACAAATCTTTTATGCTATAGGCCATAATAATCAAAATTAAACGAGTAAAATGTTTGAAGCAATTTAGTTTACATACGGTAATGAGTCTGGAATATTTTAAATGTTCACTTTATTAAATAACTGGCGAAAAACTAGGAAAACAACCATCTAGTGGTTACATGCCTCTGTATGATTCTTGGATAACTCGTTTTTAGTTGGGCAATTCTGGCAAAACCAGTTACGTTGGGGTGGATATTTATAGGAAGAGGAGGTATTCTTGTTTTGTTGGTATGTTGGGAGCGGAAGTAAAGACTAGGAAGAAAGAGACCAGGTTGTTCATTCTAATGCCCCTTTCACACTGGCCAGAAATCCCACTGGAGTGACCTCACACTCTGACTTTTGAGCTGTAACATTTAACCAATTCATGCTTGAGTCCAAACGTAGGTATGCGCCAAATTTGACAAAAAACCCTCAATGCACTCTTGAGATATTGTGCTCACAAGATTTCAGGGCAAAGAGAACCTGACTTTTGAACGTCAACGGTCAAAGTCTTCCAATTGAAGCAAACAAAAAGTAAAAAACATGAAATGTGGCATAAAAGATGCGCAGAGGTAAACCCCTGTCTAGCTGTGATCATTAGTCCCTACAAATGTTCCAAAGACAGCAGCTCGTAAAAGGGAGCTTTATACTTTACTTATTCATCTTTTTAAATTGCACACGACTTTAACGGGATGATCATTTCGGTTGGTTGTGCTGACATGTTAGGGACAAGGACAAGGACCGGACAAAATTAGTTCAGTTGCAGTGAGTTTTGTGATCAACCTCAGGTCCAAACTTTCAGGTTAAAGTCTTACAAACATACAAAAACATTTTCGTGCTGGTCTCACCTCTCCTTTGTCATTCCTGATCTGCTGGTTGAACTCCTTGCCCTCTAGGCAAAGGAAGTCTTCCCCGGCAGAAATGATGCCACACTTGGTCGCGATGGCGCGGGCGGTGTTGATGTTGTCTCCAGTCACCATGCGTACAGTGATGCCCGCGCGCTGGCATTTGGAAATAGCTTCTGGCACCTGCAAGAACATCGGGACAGAGTCAGCCTCCCTTACGGGTCTATCCATTGCTTTAAAGATCATTTCGATGGTCTGCGCCTTAAAGATCATCATCATCCTTAGCTGCAACTGTGATTTACCCCCACAATTTCATGATGTGTCTCTCTACTGATTTCAATTGATGTAGATGAGTCATTTTTGCTAACATGACCTGATGTGAAGCACCGCAGCACCGACCAACAATGGCAGGTGGACTGCCTCTGTAGGTCTGTTCTGTGGGCTTTTGCTTGTGAATGAGCTTTCATGAAAAGCTCAGTGTTTTCACAATGACACAAATCCTAAAGCCTTTTCTCTATGCTCCTGGTTTCAGCTTCATCAAAGAGAACTCTCCATACAAAAGCTCTAAAGACAGCTAGCGCTGATACTTCACTGCCAAATGTTGTGACGACTTTTACAGGCACTCCAGGACGCGTCAGAAAACCCTTCCTACTGTCAGGAACGTACGACACAAGGTTTGCTCAAACATATCAGCACTGATTATCCATGTTGTCACGCCTCTTTGTGTTGAGAAACAGTCCGACCTTGGCTGCAGCACTCTTGAGGGACGCCGACATGTCTTTCAGCGAGATTCCTCATGATTGCACTGGACTACTTCCTTAGGGCCCAAGCAGACAAAGAGTGTTTTTTTTGCAGTCGGATGCGCCTGCTTCTAGCTGTTTTCCGTAGATGTTTTGTTTATAGCCAAGAAAAAAAGGTGGATGTGACGGGATCTTAGATGCATTTTTTTTCCAGGAGTGCTATGACAAAATTTATAGTATCTTGAAAGCAACAACCATGGAGAAGCGACAGAACAGTCAGGTGCTGCACCTGAGTTTTTTAGTACTATTGCCAAACAACAGTCAAATGAATGATGCGCCACAATGATTTTCTTGCTGTAGAAAACTGATGGACCTTTATGAGGAGCCCAGATCTGCGCCGCTTCTGCTGATCATCGGGTGACTCAACTGAGATTTGCCAGAGACCTACAGGAGTCTTACAAAAAGTTACACATATCATGTTTCGATACGCGTGAATGAGTTGTGTTTTTCGGTCTGTATACAAGAGACATTCTGTATTTGCAGAGTTTGGAGGATGGCGACTTATCGAATAATCCTTCTAATAGCAGCTTACAGCAGTAACCTAATATAACGTATAAATAGCTATCAGTTACCATGTATGAAGTCATCTAATGCATGTTTAATACCCCTTACAGTGCTCTCGTCTTTAAACGAGTCGGATGGAAAATGTTAATTGGGTAATGTTCACTAGTTTGCTACAGTTCCTAAACATTTATAGCTAAAGGTTTTGTTAACATCTCAAAAAAATAATGGACCTGTTTTTCAAAAGTTAATGTGAACTTTCATGGTAAATATGTGCCGCAATAAAATGGAAAGCTGTCAGGCTTACAAATGGCTACCTATGGGAGGCTTCCAGAAGGGGAATCTGATCCCCCTGAACACACCGTGAACTCACCCAGCAGACAGAAACACTAAGTTTTAGCCTGAATCAGGAAATGCAAGCGGCTAGATAAGAGTTCTGATATATGATGGTGGAATTAATCCGTCCATATAGTAAACATCATTGCTACCGTTAGAGTGCAGGATACGTGTGGTCAAGTCGCAGCTACCTGCATGTGTTACTATATGTTTGAGAATATGAACGCATGAACCATTTTATGCCATCAAGACAATTTTCTGAAGAATGTTGTGTCCATCACCTCCCAGGTTCACACAGAGATAAAAGCCGACTCCCACTGCTCTCCAGTTATTTCCATCCTGCCTCATGATCTTTGTGCTCTGACATTAAACTAGCAGGCAGCGCTGACGCTTTCTGGGCTTCATTACAGGCTTCATTTAACACCGGAGCGTTCAAACTTTTTGAACTTGCACAGAACTTAATCTTTGTGTCAGGGAAGCACAAAGTCACTATTGAGTGATTTAACCCTAAAAATCAAACTATAACCAACAAAATCTGTGACATTTTTGCTTGAGACAAGACTAAAATGATCATTTGATTATCAGAATTGTTGTAGATTAAATTCCATGTGATCAATTACTCACTGCAGCTCTAAATGCAATATGACATTTTACATTTTTTATGACATACGGCCGCAAATGAGCAAAGAGCTCAACTCCTATGATACTGACCGAAATGAGCAGGAAAAAATTAAAAACACTCTTTGGGCCACAAAGCACTTATTGGTTTCAGGATCAAAATACAAATCTGCCCTTTTAAAATCAGGTGATAAATCTATCGTGTCACTGCATCAGAGCATTTTTAGTTACAGATCCCCTCCACATCGGTCTTTTTACCGCAGACAGTTTTTAAATAAGCATCATATACTGTATATATGAATGAGCCATTCTTTTTCAATTTCACAATTAACTGCTAGACACAAAATGTTTTTTCCTTCACAGTAAATTCCATTCTCAGCGTGAGTGTCCATTGGAAGATTCCAATCCGTCCATGCTTCCAAACAATGAAACTCAAACATCCAACTGGAGGAACAAGAAGAAAAATGCATTTCTGACTAGATGGGGAACTTTAAATGATATATTCATATCTTGTGCTGCATTGTAGCTCCGCTGTCATTTTTGTTCTTCTGTGTAATCCGTCTATTTTCAGATCTTCCAGTTGATTTTTACGATATGCGTGTCTTTAAATTGCCTCATCTTTTTTTGTACCTTCTCTTAATGCCGTCGTCTTAATTGCCTCGATGTTTAACAGTGCAAATAAACTAACTTCGCTTTTGTTTTCTCATCCCTCTCACTTTTTTAACCTTATTTCCTCTGTGTATCCTTTCTCTCTGGACCGTTTTCTCAGGCAAGATTGGTTTCCTGACGTTGGCAGCACGACTGTAGTTGTTTGCAGCTCTGTTGCCGCTTTTCGGAACATTTTCAGGCAAAGTGGAAATTATGTAAATGCATCTTGACTCAAAGCAGAGACTCATTCCACAAAACTGTGATTCTTCAATATCAAATGTGACGGCATAAATGACGTTAACATATCATTTAAATGCGTCTCTGGCCGATCTGCACAAGGCTTGTGGTTTGGGAAGAACTCTCACGCTGAGGGGAAGGAAGCATTAGCGAGTGTTACTGAAAGACAGACCTGTTTTGATACTTAAAGTCTTTCTTCTCCTTGCCTTCGGTTGAGTGTTTGAGCGGTGGAGAATGGTGTAGGCACAGAGTGTGTTCACTGCAAAGCTGTTTGTCTTCATTTCTGTCAAGTGTCCATTTTCTCTGTGCTTACTGAAAATCTGAATCGAGGAGGCGGCCTTAAGAGAAGGAGCTGTGACATCACAAAGCCAGGCCTGGTCAGTGTGATGTTGAAACATGAAGCCGGTAGAATGGAAAATATCTGTATAATAATATCTTTTGAATGTTTGATCTTCGAAAAGCCTCATTTTAATTGTGATCAGCTATCAGCAGCAACGGGGGTTAATTAGCAGGCGGCGCGTTCAGGCGGACGTACCTCGGGTCTGACAGGGTCCTCGATGCCCACCACGACGATGCAGGTCAGATCGTTCAGGATGTCATTCTCAACGTCCCAGTCCGGCTCTCCTGCCTCCGCCGGAAAGTCCTTGTACGCAACGCAGATGGTCCTCAGGCCTTCGCAGGCCATCGGCTCAATCACCTTACGCACCATCTCGTCACGGTCCTTTGGCTTGAAGACGCGAGGCTGACCCTGGGCGTCCAAGATACGAGAGCACCTGGGTCAGGAGAGGAGAGAGAGGTGGAGGAGGACAGAGATCATTAGGGAAGATAAGAAATACCATCAATCACCCAAGCCATCAGTTTGCGCCTCCATCCGACCATTAATCACTCCAACTCTCGTCACCTCAGACTGAACATCTCTAACTTTGATCTCGTTTCTCACTTTCTCAGGACGATCTCCGACGCTCCTTTGCTGTACATGCGGAAGCCACCGTCAGCGTTCTTCAGCACCGTGCTCATGGACTTGCGGGAGGAGTTGAAGGTGTAAACCTTGTAGAGTTTCTCTTCGGGTACCTCGTCTCTGATTGGCTGGTAGTCCCTCTTCAGCTCCAGCACCAGGCCCAGCAGAGCACACTCGGTCTTGTTGCCCACGTGGCGGGGCAGCCCGCCTTCTTTCTCTGGCGGCTGAGGACGGACAATGGTTTGGATGTGAGGTGATAATAAAGTTGTAAACCAGTTTTTTGTTGTCACAGGTCAGCGCAGTCATGTGATCTTACTGTATGTTATGGGGAATCTATTACAGAGTTGTCGTAACTCTCTCAGTTTGTGTGTGATCAGATTTACAAATGTATTGTAAAAATATCTGTATTCATATTTGCAAGGGAATATGTACAAAAATGGGTAAATGTGTACGTAAATCTGTAAATATGTAAACAAATTCGGGGACGTGTACATGGATCTTCATGGCTGAAAAGCAAACTGCAACACATATTTGCTGATATGACGCGGTAGAAGCATTAAGTGTAGAAAAGTTAAGTATAACTGATGAGTTATTTTTGTTTTCAGCTCTTGGAGCAAAATTACTTTTTATCCATGAATATACAATTGCACATTTACACATTTCAGTACATTTCTAATTAGCAATGCAGAGTAGTAGATATTTTTACATATTCACATATATTTAAAACATTTGATTGCATATACACAAAAAGAGATACAGTTCCACCATAATCCTCTCACACTTGTAAATAATCTGGCACCAGTAATGGCCTCACGGCACTTGTTTAAGGTAACAACTCAGAATAGAGCCGAAACAATACTGTGATAAATTTGAATATCATTTATAAAGTGGAATCAATAGAACACATTAAAAACTATTTGACTACAGATAATCCACATCGTCCCAAATTATCGAGTCAAGGCTTCTTCCTTCACTGACTGTTGACTCGTCTGTTTTTCATCATAGCAAAAGGAAGGTGCTCTTCAGACGTGTTTGGGTTATGGTTAAATTTATGTGTGACTTTAATAAGAAGTTTATTTGGAGGATGCTACGGAACTGACGCTCAGTGGAAAACATTTCTTTGTGTCACTCTGTTTTTTTTTTTCTCTCTCTTTTTCTTCTGCAAATGTGAGAGAAAGCAGTGTCATTGAACTCCATAAATTTAGCTATCCAACTCTCTTGAAATGATTTGTGCTTCAGGCAAACTGTTTAGAAGAGACATTTTGGTCAGGTTCATCGCAGTAAATCACAGTTCTGCTTATTGCCTTTAAAGTGTTTATGTTGACACGTTGCACAGTTGATTGCTAGTTAACCATATTTTGGAACTGGAACTCCAGGGAATTATAACAATGGTCCAAACAAACAACTAGATAATGTGTTTAATCTTTTACTTGTGTATTTCAGAGGATCAGTATTTGACCTTGAAAGACTGATTATTTCAGGATAAAGATCCCATTTCTTCCAGTCATGAATAACTAGATGCAGCTGGGATGTTCTCACCAAGATCTTGGTGGTGTAAGCCGAGTTGATGGAGATGCTGTTGACCATAACTTCCAGAGTCCCTGGTTTGATGTTGTCCGGTTCGGGGACAGTTTTGTAGTGTGTGTCGCCAATGTAGGCCTGCACCACCGTCATGCGGTTCATGGTCAGTGTTCCCGTCTTATCCGAGCAGATGGCTGTAGCGTTACCCATCGTCTCGCAGGCGTCCAGGTGACGCACCAGGTTGTTGTCCTTCATCATTTTCTACAATATGGAAAACAAGGTGAGGGGCTGAGGATATAGTATTGGTTGCCGAATCCTAAACCAATATCATATAATTGTGCGAGGAGTTTCAAAGCCACACATCTTTAATTATGGAAGCCCCCTTTGCTAATTGGCCCTGCTCACCTTGACAGAGTAGGCCAGAGAAATGGTCACGGCGAGCGGCAGCCCCTCAGGAACAGCCACCACCAGCACCGTCACACCGATGATGAAGAATTTGACAAAATACTGGATGTAGATTGGGGTGCACTCAGCGATCCAGGAGCGGCCCTTGACCCCGAATGTGTCGATCACAAAATAAAGGATGAGGATGATGACGGTCACAGCGGACATGATCAGTCCTGGTTACAAATGACAGATTGAGAATAAGTTTAGAAAAAAAAAGCACTTGCTATTCAAATCAATTTCACTTTACATAGTGAGTCTATTAGTTTCTACATATGTTTTTATGTGTAGAATATGATTTATGAAAAAAAATAGGGCTGGCTGCAGAATTGCTGTCTGTGAGGAAACACGAGGACGACGAGGTGCGTGTCAGTGCAACCAGCCATCCATCTAAAATGTGCCTATATGAATCCTCAATCAACATTTTGTCAACATTAACTGCTGGCACAGTGGTGGAAAAGCCTGAGAATAGTTTTCTGTTACAGTTGAAGAAATCGGTATTTTGGACCGACAGCCTGATTGTGGGTAAGTGTATCATTACTGGAACAACCATCAGTCATTTATATTTCAGCAAAGCAGTAAAGTTTGGCTATTGCACAAAGGTAAATGTGCGTACATGTCACTATAGTTGTTGAAAGGCTGATATAGTGGTGGACTTCCCAACAGGATAAGCTTGATGAGCTTCCAGCATTAACAACAATTTCAGAGACACGGAGAAAAGAGGCAAAAACACGAAAGGCTGACGTATCTGTCTGACTGTCCATTAACCCTCCCAAAGGTGTTCTGCAACTGTTTACAGGGCGCAGAAAGGGAACAGAAAAGGAACAGAAAAGGGGGGGGGGGGGACAGCGAAACAAAATATCAAATTTCTCTCAGCTTTTTGTCTGAACTGTTGCTTTGCTGATGAAAATGACCAACTTTCAAATGTTGATCGAAATAGAGAGAATGAAGGTAGAATATTTTTTCTGTAAAAGCTGAACCTCCGTGATGTATTCACCGTTACATTATATTATTCAAAGAAGTAAATATTCTGGGTAGCTTGAAAGGTGAGTGAACTAGCTCAAAAATGCTAGCGCTAGCTTGCAACCTCAACATAGAACTCAAATTGTGCTGCAACACCAAACAGACACAACATCTACAAACTTATTTCTTCACATTCCTTTTTTAGTTGCGTCTCGAATGTTTTAACGGAAATTCACGCTTTCTGTACCTTTAATAATACAGTAGAACAAAATGATCCACCTGTTATACAACCTGAAAGTTGAATAAGCCGTAACAGGTGAGGACAGGTGAGACAGAAAAACCCTCTGTGTGTGGTTTTTCTGCTTCATTTCTCCCCTCCTGTCACAGTGTTTTGCCCCAAATATTATTTCTGTCCTGTCATGGGGGGCCTGCTTATTACAGAAGCTGCCCTCTGGCTGGTGCTTCACTTCTGCTCTGTCCTGAAAACCCCTCAGAGTATTAAGGTCAAATGAAATGACACAAAAAGACCTTCAATTCAGGAATGAGTCACATGTCCAATGAAACATTTATCCAATAAAACTGAGTGCACTCAGTCCTGGCACGACGTGATCACAAGGAACATAACCACATTTCTGGAAACCTTCTTGTTCTTTTTTCTTTCCCCAGACTCAGTGGAGATGTTGACACAGTGTAACAAAAAAAAAAAGTAGCTATCTTAAAACGCATGAGTCATGTAGTCATGAACATCAGCAGGTGAGAATGGCCATTATGTGCACGTTAGCATGATGAAGTTAGCATCTAGCTCTAAGCACTGCTGTGAAACTGCAGCTTCACGGTGCTGTTAGCACGGCTTTAGACTCTTAGTTCTGTTTAGACAAACTGGATCAGAGGGCCGTGGCTCTACTTGCACTTTAAATCCAGTCTTAAAAGGAACAATTCATCAAAAATCTGCTCAACGTTATGCCACTGGAAAATCTGGTATAGTATCTCAGTCCACGTAAATTTCTGGAAGCTCGCAGGAAAGCAGATTGACCTATAAACTGAAACCTTCACTGTAGCTCGGTTTAAAGTAAGATGATTCTCTTTTTAAATTTTAAAATATACATTTTGTTTTGTTTTTAAATTTAGTATGTCCATAAAATGACTTTCTCGTAATATCTTTTTCAAGGTTAAATTACCTATTTTTGACCCGGATACAGATACGATAAGTGAATAAGTGTGTGTGTGTGTGTCTTTGCGCGCTCCTTACCAGCCTTCCCAATCTGTACAGCCAGCCTGGTCAGTTTGCCCTGCAGCACCGACTTCTCCTTCTTAGTCACATTGACCTTCTTTGCCGGTTTGACCTCCTCTTTCTCCTCCGACTCTGCAGCCTCCTCGCTCTTCAGCGGCTGGATCTCCAGGGCGATGCCATCCTGAGTCTTGGCTGGGGGAGAGGGGTGGTAAGGTGGTGGTTGGGGGGTAAAAAGAGGAGGAAGAAGGTTTCAAGGGGCAGATGGTTGAGCGAGGTAAAGGTAGGATGGGAAATTTAGAGTATAGAAGAAGTTTAGGAGAGGTAAGTGAAGATTTGTGATGAGAGAGATGTGAAGATGAGGGTTTTCGGGATGGGTTGGCGAATGAATAGGCGAATGAATTAAATCAATAGGTAACATATCACAAAAAAAAAAAGAACGAGGGATCAGGGTTCAGGAGTGGTTTGGGGATGAAGGGTAGAGAGGCAGAGAGAATGTTATAGATTCAGTAGTGAGGCAAAGCTGAAAACGACTGGAGTTTTCACAGAGATCTTAAAAAGACCTCTGACTCTTTATCATTTACATGGTGACCTTTGGCTGAATGCACACAGTAGCATTTCATCATTTCATGATCACAGAACATTCATGAAAAGGCCCAGGTAGCTTCAGAGTGTGTCACAGACAAGTTGGGAGCAGCAGTTCATAATGAAGAGCAGCAGACAGAACAGAGAACAGCAAATACAACAGAGAGAATTGAACCGGAGGCTGTCAATCACACACACACGCACACACACACACACACACACACACACAGCGCACTATGGAACGAGTTCTGAAGTCTGACATGGCGTCTGGTTGCGCTCCACATTTGCATAAGCAAACTGTGTATTTGCATTTCACTTCATCCGCTGCAATCGTGCTCGGGCTGCAGCGTACGTAGAGCTTCCTAATCTGTTTGTCATATTTACGTACCAAAGAAGTGCAAGCGATTGACGGATGGACGCAGAGCAGATCTACACTAATCTGACACACAAAAGGTTGTGCCTTTTGTCCTCATGAATAACTAAGCTGACAACATTGACAGACAGTTTTTCACTCGGAATCCCATTAGTTCCTTGTTAGGCTATTAACATTTAATACCGGGAGTGTTAATTAGGTCATTAAAATGATACACAAATACTTTCTTAGTCCGCTAAATGTTTGTTCCATTAGGAAACGCAGCGTCATTTCTGGAACCAACAATAAAAACAGAACCTGGACATAAAGCTGCTTTTGATTCCTGGATGACCAAAACTTGAATGAAATTCAAATATAATTCAAAACATCTCATGGGGAATGTGTCCCTTTAACCTGCCTTTATTACTTTTCTTTTGCCTACCGAAAGCCAAAGAAGTACATCATAGTGAGAAAGTTTGATTTTGGACTGCTGAGAAGTGAAGATGATATAGTTCATCTTTATGACACCTACAGTGTTCACTCTTATTGACAAATGAGGTTAAAGTTATAACGGTGCTTTATGGGGCTGCATTGTATTTAGAAGTGTTTACGATGGGTCTGTCCTCCAATCACTAGATAGGTTTAAAACCATTATACTGCGGCCCAGTCCAACACTGTCACCAAGTCTGTCCTCTACGGTAAATTGCATTATTCAATTAGCACATCTATAATGGAGGAACAGTTGTCACAGAGGTTTTAAAACATTGTAAACTGTATTACTATTTAAAATATAACTCAAAATTGTATTAGAGTGCACAACAAGTTGTAATATGGTCTGGGTGCTAGCTTCCTGTTTAAACAAGGGATTTACAATATTGTACGTTTGTACAAATTGAAAAACTCTAACTAGTGACCCTGACGGAAAAACCTAAAAGTGACTTAGGATAAGAATGGAGGGGGAAAAAAGTCTTGCATGGCCTGAAATGTGACTTTTTTGGACACTTTTAGACTTTTACCACAAAACTCCTTCACGGTAATTGTCCCCGTCTCACTCAATTTCCTCGGGTTCATAACGAGCAGCTCCCCATGCAGGATTTAAGAGCTGAAAGTAAGTCACTTCATGACAGCATGACCTCAACGTGACATTTAGACGGGGTGGGGATGAGTCTGTGTCAAACCAGGAAGCCACGGAGCTTTATGCACATGGTCCGCTCTGACGACAAGCCACAACATTGAACTAACTGACACAGCTGCACACGAACAGGACTGAGACCCACTGACCAATCACAGAACTGTAAACAGGCGCAGCACTGAACCATGGGAGAGCGCACGGCGAGCAAAGGGGAGGGGGGTGTCTGACAATCAAAAAGAAAGCAAGTCAAGGAACAGAAGACGAACTCAAAGGATCACCCCAGAAATAATAATAACTGAAAGAAAACGACAGCGATGCAGAACCACAACAGAGAGAGACAGGAAGAGGAAGAGGAGCAGGCTGCAGAGCTGCGGAGGCCGCAGGAGACTTTAGCCACACAGAAAAATAACAGAAGAGGGAGAGAGTCAAATGGTGATTACAAGACAACATGAAGTCCTGAGCAACACCCTGCAAGGAGGCAACAGTGAGAGAAATGAGAGGAGTCAAAGGCGGAAAATAAAAATAAGGTACACAAACGGAACAGACGACAGCCCACAGCCCACTAGTACTGCAAGGGTGCAACTCCCACACACACCGACAGCCTCGCTCCAGCCTAAAAAACATCACTACGCTGTTTGGATCAGTAGGTTTCTCTTGACAGTGTCAAGCACTGATCAGAGTATAACACATGTGCTGAAACGTGTGATGGGCAAACCAGACGCTGGCCCACAACGAGGCCTTTACGTCTATTATTGTGTTTATCAACGTACGACACTTCCTGCGTGGATGTTTCATTAAAATCCTTCCAGCGGCTCACATATCTGCACGATACAGCACAAAGTGTCACGTTATCCGGTGTTCATTTAGCATCAGTAGAAGAAGAAGAAAAGGAACCTGCCGGTTTCGACATGACACTGCTATTGTCCCATTTGAAACCATTGTCTTTATATTGCAGCTGCTCTGTTGCTCTCATTTTCTGTTTTAAACCTTTATAAAATTATATCCGGTCCTATTATATTACAAAATTATATCCGGTCCTATATCCGGTCTACTTTGTGTTGCTCCCGAGTTACTGTCAGTTAAATTTCCTGTACAAATGCTCAGCAGCAGACATTCAGTAGCTATGTAGGCGTAATATTCCCTGGAGCTCAAACCAGTGGTCAAAATCACCCACTTATTTATCGTATATCATAACTGCCAACGACAAGGCTTCTCATTGGTTAAGATTTATTTATTTTTGTATGAATTGAGTTGTCTGAAAACAGATTCTTGCTGCTGGTAATGAAGTGGCAGATTAGAGAAGCCAAAACTAGAAACGACGAGCGACTGAAGGTGTTTTTTTTTTAGTGGAGGTCATCCATAACGGCATCTCCGTGAAGCGTGTGTGTGAGTGTGTACATTGAGAAACACTCTGTATGCAGCAGATGCTCAAACCACGGGAGGTTGGGGAGGGGAACTGAGTGTGTGTGTGTGTGTGTGTGTGTGTGTTGGGACAGCTTGCAGAGGAAGTTGGACATGTGTTGGGTTACATGGGACGCGGCGGACGTCGGCTGGTTGAGTTTGGAGGTTGGAGCGATGATGTCATCAACACAAACACAGCCTTCAGCTCTCTTAAGGCACTGAGGAAGCTCTAATTTCCAACACAGCCTCACCCATGAAGGACATCTCAGAGGTCAGACTGGAAAATCAACCTCACTGAGGAAGGAGCACGATGGGACATTTTGAGGGCAAAAAGTAGTTTTGTAAGCACATAATTACAATTTTGTAGAGGAATTCTCATTTTGGTCTGGTGTACGAGGTGCGGACGATTTCAATTCTTTCAACTGAGCCTACATCTCTCATGTGTAGGTGGAGAGCATGCAGCTCATGAGCAGCCGGTTATCTCAGAACTATGTAATGCTGCTTCTCTGTTGTGTTAAGTTGAAATCTGTACACAAAGTGCTTTTATACCACTCCAACCAACACCTAAAACGGCTTTGTCATTAGTGTGAGTTGGTGAAAGTTATATTGTCCAATTTTGCATTAAATAATTAAAGAGTTTTTTATTTCAAAACCTAATTTTGATCCACTCCTGTTGCCCTGTTAAAGTTGCTGTGTGATGCTAGGAATACAAATCTACACTTCCGGCATTATGCTGGCAAATTAAAAGCCTTTTAGAATTTCTTCATTCTTACAAAATCTTTAACGGTGAAACGTTTGCAGGAATGGGTCATGGAGAACAATTTTTGCTTTCTGATTACCCCGTGTTGGTATCTTTTTTTGTACGAACATAACAAAACACATACGTAAATTAATTCAGCAAACTTTTGCTACCTCAAAATTAAAATTTCCTTTGAGTGATCATCATCTCCACAACATTTAAATGAATGCCGACTTAATTTACCTTAACACGGAAGCAAGAGCACATTTCACTGGTTTTAGCCTCCATTCACTGGCTTCCAGTCCGTTTTAGGAGTCATTTCAAGATATTATCGTTTATTTTTAAACGGATTAGCACCTCGATTATACATTTCAGACCTCACTGAATTCTATGCCCCCATGAGTTCATTGAGGTCTACTGACCAGCGACGGCTTACGGTCCCTAAAACCAGCCGACCGGCCTTCGTCCGCAGTAACTCCTTCACATTTTACCCTTTGGCTTTTTAAAATCAAGACTGAGAGCTGTTGTTCCTTTTCTGTTTTATTTTCTTACATATTGTGAATGTACAGCACTTTGTCCATCACTGTTGTGTTTTGAAATATGCTCAACCAATAAAGTTTGATTGATTGATCGATAAGGCTGTTGTAAGTAAACTCCCTGTGTTAAATCTCAGAAGTAAGGCACACATAGTCACGCTATGACCACGGAACTGTGGATACTGTGATTGGCTGTTAAAGGCTTGAGAGGTTGAGAGTTGCACCCTATTACAGGTAAAGCAAGGCGAGAGAACGTCCTCCCTTGATAGAGCAGAGAGAGAGAGAGAGAGAGCGAGAGAGAGAGAGAGAGAGAGAGAGAGAGAGAGAGAGAAGGGGAGAGGGAGAGGGACTGGACATTCCCCTCCTGCTGCTGGGTGAGTAACAGGGAGGATGGGGCACAGAGAGCGACAGATGGATGAATGGAGGGGTTACCTTTGTTGCGATTTTCAGGGGGTCCTTGTTTTTTACCTGTTCGGACAGAGAGAGAGGGCGGAATGCTGATAAGATGGCTCAAAGGAAAAATAAGTAATCAAACCGAGGGAGAACACAAAATTCAAACTGATAGAAACCCACAAGGTGTGTGTGTGTCGTGTGAGTGTTGTGGGCGGGAATGGACCAATCAGAGGAGAGAGACGCACAACGTCCCGCTGCAAAGAGCCAACAGCCGCAAATTTGGGATCAAACAATTTATCGGTGTGTTGCGGGAATAAAAATAAATGTAGATGTGAATTTCAAGTCAAAAAAAAATCAGATTTTGAAAAAAAATGTATGTATGTCTTGTACATTATGTTGTTTATATGGTATATTGACTTTGTTCATATGTGCATACAGTATAGCTGCATTCAGTGTTTTTTAATTTAATCTAAGCTTAACATAAATTTAATTTATTAACCAACAGACATGTTCATTGACATTTGACTCCTTTGACCAATATTGACTCGTGGCTGAAAAAAATCTTAGATATTGTTTGGAAGAATATGATGGGTAAATATTATGCTTTGATTGTGTAACAGTGGTAAACAGTAAGGATGCACCAATACGGAAATTCTGGGCTGATGCCAAAATCAGTATTTACAATAATTTGTCCGATAACCAAAACTCTAAAACCGATATTTTTACATTTTGCTTTTGTTGTGGTTTATTTTGTGTTAAAGAACTAAAGAAATCCTAAGCCCCACCCCTGCGAGTTGTCAGACTTAGTTCCTAGGATTAGTTCCTCAGGTTTTCTACGTAGAAGACCCAGGCTGTAAGAATTTGTTTTTTGGACACTGTCATTATCGGATTGCAGCTTCACAGTCATGACACCGACTGCTTACTTTGTTCATGATGTAGGACATTAAAACACCACATGAGCAGAGGGGGTCTTTAAAGCTGCCGTTGGGTGTAGGACAGCGGATGTACGCAGTGTAAAATTAATGAGACTCAACAGATTATTATCAGCCCCTGGCATTGTTGAATGCCCCTTTAATTCTTGAAACTCCAGTAGCGGTCAACCACGTCCATATCAGCCAATACCAAGACTGCGTCAACAAATCTGTGCATTCCTTGGAACCAGTGGTCAGGGAGCTAAGTTAAACTTGGGTAAGTAAGCTAAGCCTGACTTTCTGTGAGGTCATGTTTTTATTTCTATCCATTGGTTGGTCTACTTGCTTGTTAGCAATATTACGTTATTAATAAGAAAAACAAAACCCTATTGGATGGCTTTCAGGTAAGCGCGGTGGGAGGACGGTGGATGAAGAACCGATTACATTTTGGTGAGGCAGGAATTGTAATCTAACGGGACTTAACTTACCTATTAAATTTGAAAAAGAAACTGACAATACTCCAAACAGTGGGTGGCCCAGCTCGGGGTTATGTTAATCTTGAACGTGACGTGGTTTTCTTGCTTCCCCACGGATATCTCAACTCCAACCTTTAGAGCTGTTTGCGTACGCACACTATAGCATTTATTATTGAGACTTATCTGCTGACATTTGTCACTTGATCAGTTGTGTAACAGGTGCAGGTCAGGTGCAATGTCCTCCTCCGGGGTGTTAAATTCCTGCAGTCCTGATACACACGAGGTGCGGCAAACACACACCAACACACACAGCTCTTTGTGATACAGTTGGTGGTTTGCGATGGAAGAGAGATTCCCAACAGTTACGATTGGATGTGTGTGTTTGTGTAGAGCAGGTTGATGCAGTCATTTGGGACAATAAAATCTGTTGTTACCAGGACACACATCAGTACCTTCAAGTGTTCCTTTCCACCTTTTTGAGGAACCATTAAAGTTTCAGACTTTGTACGTGCGGTTTATTTTAGATAGTGAAGATATTTTTTCATTCATTGTGTCCTCACTCTGCTTTTTCAGGGTTCATGGCTGGTTTTAGGATTACGTTAGAAACAAGCATAGATGGTGACGGTTGAGGCTACGTGATCTGTTCTTTAATGTGGACCAAAATATCTATGGAACGCTAATCTAAAGGCTTTCTCTTTATGCTCATTTTCAATTTAACTTGAAACTTGAACTTATTATGGGTTTTGTTTTGGAAATAAGTGTCAATAGGCCAGAATGTACATCTGAGCGTCTCTCTCCGCTGAGCTGATTCATTCAGCCGGTTCACAATGAATGCCTGACAAACTCAAACTTCAGCCAATAAAACAAATGACCAGACAGAAACAAACTAAATAAAAGTAAGACATGAGTAATAGGGGGTTAGCATGATCACAAGCAAATCAAAAGCAATAGAGATCGACTGCAGAAGCCTGTTCGTTTACATCAGACTGCTCTGTGACTGTACAAGGATCATCTGGACTTTGGCTTTTGAAGGGTTCCACTTCAAAAAGCAACTGCATGTACACAGAAGAAGGTATTTTTGGCATTTTGACCAACTTAACATCAGAGTCAATACAGTGGCCATGAGCTACAACAAATAAATGAGACCACAATGTAGTGTTTATCCAGGCCCAACCAAAAACATTGATTTGTTCTTCCTAAGGCCTGTGTGGAAACGGTTTATACAGTTAAGTCACCAAAATGGAGCAAAAACTGAGTCCATATGCTGTTCAGAGAGAAATAAAATGATTTTTACAGCTGTAGGGAGTAAGCTAGTTGGCCAGGCCTGCTGAGGCTTGTGTGACTGTGAATGACAGCAGAGTAAACTTGTTCCAGGCAGAGTGTTGTCTCTCTGACAAACTCTATATACACCTTCAACCTGTATCTAAATCCAAACACTGACAGGTCTGCCATGCCTTGTTACCTTTGCCGAGCTATGACCGGATAATCGCTGTTTAGGACAGGGGTGTACAAACGGGAAAATTAGAGGTGAACCTGTGAGCCTGTTGCTGCTGCGCACCTCCGTTCGGGCCATTTAAATCTCACGTCCGTTGTGTTTAGTGGTTGTTCAGCAGACAGATCTACGGGCGAACTCATCTGTGGTCTCATTTATTCACTGACGTCTTTTGTGATCAGATTGATGCTCAGGAAATATTAAGATATCACAGTTAGACCCTTCAAACAGCTGAGACTGGATGAAATCTACCGGCTGACAGAGTCGGCTAATACCACGGGAGACACGTCCAATCAACGCCAGCCGATAAAAAAAACGTGCAAATATTTCCAATCTGCACTGTTCATACAGTAGAGTAGAAATATTCTGCCAGGCCGGTACTCTTTCTGGCCGACTTTCCTCCCAACATTTCACACGGTTACCGTCCTCGTGTGACCATCGACACATGAGCATGAGGTATGTTTGTTGAGATGAGTATGACTGGCTTTTTTTTTTTTTTGGCGTCTTACTTTTCTTGACCTTCTTCTCTTCGTCGTTCTCGCTGGCGCCCAGCAAAGTGAAGATGATGCCGGTCTGAGAGTTGAGGCCAACAGCTGACACCACCATCCTGCCTGATCCCTCCATTACGTGGGTCCCTGGGGGAACATTCGAAAAAGGCAGGAGTCACAACAATTTCCCCGCTGTCACTGTGTTCTTTATCATTTCATCCGTCAAATCTTCCCTTTGGCTGCATTATGTAATACTTACTAATATAATGTTAATATACTGTGAAGAGTGAAGACATGTGAAGACATTTTTTTTGTTACTTTTTCATTTTTGTTAAAGTTTTAGTGCATCATCGTGCAGGAGTGGGAAAAAATAAAGGTTTTAAAGGAAGAGAAATGGCGAAAAAAAAAGCCATTAATTACGATATCGGTGACCTCGCTCTGTGTGACACTGCCCAAAGTCATTCTCCTGGAAATTCTTGATTAAATGTCACTTTCAGTTACCCCAAATTTAGTCCTGGTCCACATATAAAAAGAGTATTTTTAGGACCTGGATGTTTTTTTTTACATCTTTTGGTCTTTCGTTCACATGCCAACTTCATTTCAATTCAATTTCCAGTGCAGAAACGTAGATAGGAAAACTGAGCTGTTGGCTTGTATCATCACACCGGGACTCTGCTTTGTTTGACATTAGTGTGCAATACGATCTGTTTTCTCGATGAGACAGATGGAACAATTTACAAGTTACTTTAAATGATTTTTTTTCGTTCCCCCGGGCTTCTCATGGGGAAGAAGGACTTTATTTTTAGGGGTTTAACGACTGTGGTTGGTCGAGCATTTAGGAGGCAATGTGGAGTTGGCCTGCAGGCAACGGCAAAAAAAAAAAAGTTAAAAATTAGTTAGCCGTGGTTCTGTTCAACCAACGAAAAATTTTGTTAACTGTTAATTCTGCGAGTTGGAAAGAGAAGATGAGAAAAGCCATATGAATTGCATGTTCCGGTCCTCTCATTCAGGGACGCTTCCTGGTTGTTTATCGGATAAAAACAAATAGTTGTATCAGCCAGCCCGCGCCATTCACCTCAACTGCATTCTAGCAATAAACCTTCTGAACCTTATCTTAATCTCCCATAGCCGTGTCCTGTGCTTGGTCCCATCCTGCAACACTTCAACAGTTTGTTCACTCTTGGATAGGATCAAGGTTCAGGGAAATCCTGACCAAAACCAGAACTAATTGGATTTAAACCAAAAAAGGGGCAGTACGTGATCGTAAACTGACACTGACTCATTATGCATTTCTTCTCTGTATCCATTAGTCTGGGTAATATTACTTCATTGTTACTTGCAAAGCTCTAACTTACAGGAAAGTTACTGGACCAACACTTGACCCATCAGCACAACCAGTTCAAAGAAGAATCAATAGTGTTGAGCAGTCACTCACCAGACAACAGCATGGGGTCCTTCTCCAAAGACTTGCGGACCTGGTCCGACTCTCCGGTCAGAGAACTCTCGTCAATCTTCAGGTCGTTGCCTTGGATGAGAATCCCATCTGCAGGCAGCAGGTCCCCTGCAGGCACAGATGTCAGAGTGTGAACTCTCCTGTTCTATACTGAACACGTACAACAGTGTGCAGTTCCTGCTTTAATTGACCCTGTTCATGAAGAAATGTTCTGTGAATATTTCATGTCTGATTCAGAGGGAGCCACAGGAGTTTGGGAGGGATAACAAGAGCTTTAATAATCCTGAAGGAAATTGCTGTGCCAGAGACAGTTATGAAATTACAATAACATAGGAATAAAGATAAATATGTAGATATCAAGCGTATGTGATATTTATCATAAAACTTAGATTATTGGTCTCAGTTTCTGATAGAAAATAGGTTATAAAAGAATCCAGAATCCAGTTACACTCCCCGGACAGAACTAACTTTCTTGATGAGCTCATCGAATATATTATCAATGGGTGCCATCCCCTGCTGCTCCAGCACACTTACAGTCAAGAAGATAAAGAGGGACACCACAGAGCCAGAACGCATCCACTGATATGTCTCCTGGAAAATACAGAGCCTCTGGTTTCTAATCCAGCCCATCTGACTGTCCACAATACGCAGCTGCTAACTGGGTTCAGACGGGTCATTTGTTTCCTGATATTCCATACTGAGTCTTTGCGATGTTGAGCTACGGGTGATTCGGTTAACACCGACTGTCCACCACTCTGGTATTGAGCGTCCTGTTCCCTGCGGTTTCATCCCACGGCGGTGAACAAAAGAAGAAAAGATAAAGATAAAAGATAAAACTTCTGCAGGATTGTGAGGAACAGGAACATCAGGCATCCTTATTGTCCAACACGTTGCTCTGCAGCCTCACACGCTGCGGCCAGCCTATGCAGCTGCTGTTGTTCCAGGCCACTCGTGGATCATCCACCTGAACATCCAGAAGATTATTCTGAAGCATGGACATGTCAAACCTCCCACAGTGCTGCCTGTGTCTCTAGCTAAGTACATGCACAGTTTTTTTGGATTCTCTTTTCACATTCTCTGCATAAATGGTGATGGACCCTGTCAAGAATCACGATGGGAGGGGCAAGGGGGCTTAAGTAAACGCATATGAACAAGGAGAAAAGCAATCGTGAGGGGATACTTAGGTAAGTGATGGTCAGAGGGAACCATTTTTGGACCAGGGAGGAATGTACTGAGGTCACTGACCTAAATAAAGATGGACGATGTGTCACCACTTACTCCCAAAAATGTATCCCGAGGGATACAAGCGTGGTTATCTTTGCACTGGTGATGTCATTTAGAGTATCGAGTTCCCATTCATACATATGCCAAAATCATGAGCAGACATCAGCTGTCAATCATGGCGTTTCGCCCAATTTTTTTCCATCTGTCCATCCATCTTCTACCGCTTATCCCGATAGAGGTCGCAGGGGGGGGCTGGAGCCTATCTCACATAAAACCGATCAGAAAAATTATATTTAAAAATGCATCAGTGTGGGAAGAACTGAGGCCTGAATGATATGCAATTTTTGGGTCCAATACTGATATATTGGCTGACACATGCAACTTTTTTGCCAGATCCCTCAAATGAGGTTATCAAACATTTGTAACAAAGATACCCAATGGAGGCAGAATATATAACGGATTAACAATGAAATTAATTTTTTTCAGTGACAGCAGTGCACTGATACAGAAACCTTTAATGGAAATATTATTAAATATTACCACCCCTAATAGGCCAATTCTAAGCGATATATATGATCCGAAATATATTGTTCAGGCTCTAATAAAAACTACCTTAAATGACAGCAATCATCTTTGAGTAAAATTTATTTGAGGAGTTTTGAGGAGAATTTGTAGTTTGGCCCAGGTCCTACCTAAAATAATGGAGGAGGGGCTGACAAATCTATACATTAGCCAGCCACCAGGGGGCACTGAAGAGGCTTTGAATTAACCTTGGAGGGGCTCTCGTGTCGTCTGTCTTTATATACAGTCTACGGCCGTGATGTGGATGTTGCAGAAACTACATCAAATCCATTAAATACCAGATTCAAGCCTGGTTTCCTTCCATCCTCTGATTGATCTTTTAGTTCATGGAGAACAAACAAACTCGCAATATTTAAAACCATAAATGTACACACATACAGTAAAAAAACCATGGGAATGAACATTAAAGAGGCAGAAAATGACAAAATTAGGGAGGCAGATGTCAGCATCAGCATCAGAGCCTGATATCTGTGGTCTCCTACCATATTTGATCTGAGCGATGTCTCCCACCACGATCTCGGCCACGGGGATCTGGATCACCTGGCCTTTACGGATGACGGTGAACTTCTGCTCCTGCTCGATGCGACTCTGCAGCCCGCGGAACTGCTTCTCCTTGGACCAGTCGTTGAAGGCCGTAACCAGGACGACGATGATGACCGAGAACAGGATTGCGGCGCCCTCGATCCAGCCGGCCTGAGACTCGCCCTCGTCCTCGACGCCACTTGCAACCTGGCCACATGCTGCGAGAAGACGAGAACGTGTTGAAATAAAAGTATCCATTTCAAAACGCTTTCTTGATCTTAACTCCGAAATTGGTATTCAACTGAACTCACATGGACGTTACCTTGCACATTTTTATTTGAATATTCAATTCTCAGCCAGGTGTTACCATTAGCAGAAAAAAATTACATATATTGTCATTTCTTTTTAATTTTTTGAACATCTTTGTATAGACCCTTGAATACATGGGTAAAAATAAGTTGCTGAAGGGGAAATAATAGAATAAATGAAAATAATAGAATAAAAAAAAAACCAATGAAAACTTTTTTTAAAATTTAAGCAACTATTTACTTAAGTGCTAATCTTGTTTTCGAGCACATTGCCTGGATAACACCGACCTTCACTGTCGCCCCCTGGTGGATGGTAAAAGGACAGGCCCAGTGAGATGATGGCGGCAATTTCCAGGATGATGAGGGTGACGTCCTGCAGAGCCTCCCACACCAGCTGCAGGAACGTCTTGGCCTTCTTGGGGGGAATGAAGTTCTGGCCATATGCTGTGTGACGGTTCTCCAAATCAAAGGGGTTACCAGACAGACCTGCAGACATCAAGACGAGAATCATTTGATGACCAAAAGTAACTGGACAGCATCTTAACTTTACAAACAAAAGGGGAAATAGTGATCATCATGAGAAATCATTCCCATCGATCACAAACTCTCAAAACGAGATAATACAACAAATACAAAATTGATTTCAAATTGAAGAAAAAAATAAAGGCTTCCAACTACTGATGAAGAAATGTTGACAGGCTTGTAAATTGTATTCTATTCCACAGTTTTTGTTCCTCTCCCTCTAAAATAAAGTGCAGTCATTGCATTAATTGAGTGCCGTGTGTGTGTTGTAATGGTCTTAGGTTTCCCTTTGAAGTCATTTTCACAGTCAATGTTCTCCTCTAATGAACTCTGCAGTCACTTCTGCCCCTGAGACCCATTCAATGTATTATCTTGGGTCCATACATATCCTAACTGCATTACATCATCACATAGCAACAGCAGAAGGTTCACGGAAAATGTTTTACAGTTTAAATGAATGTTCGTGCACAATGGAGGGTGAAAACCATGTCTTAATGTCCAGGCTAGCCTCTGACCCACCAGCTTCTGTAACGCTACGCAGTCGCTCATCCAACCCTTGTTCCTCAAAGTAGAATTACTCTGTCACGGTTGTGTGCTTCATCTATGCCTGTGCAGATTCTTACAATTTACTGTATCTGGTGTTTGATTGGATGATATCAGCTCCTATTAAGAAAATAAAAGAGCCTGTGATGCACTACAGCTCATTCAAATATGGAAGCTGCTGCAAAAAGGCTACAGATTGACGCTTCACACACATGTTCAGAGTCTCAGAAGATGGCCAGGAGAGGGTTGTTGCACAGCATTTTACTGTCACTTTAAAGTTAACCTTAGACCTTTTGGATACAAAATGCCCCTGCTTCGTGATTTCATCCTGTTAGACATTTTGGTTTGGAGATAATTAGTGTTTGAAGCCTTGATTTATGATTACATATTTTCTTTAAAAAAGGTGATAGTTGGCCTCTGACCATCCAAATCAGATGCGTTCATCCTTTATGTCTAAATGTTCCAGAGTTATCGTGTTCACCAGGAATGGGACAGACGGATGGACAAGCCGAAAACATAATGACTCCTGCCGCGGCTAAGCCTGGTTTCTGGGCGTTGTTGTTCATATTCTACATGTTTGAATGATTTTAACTTGGACTGGAAAAACTGTGGTGAGAGGAGGTGCTTTAGTGAACGTCACAACTTTGGTTTAAAAAAAAAAAAAAGGTGCCACTCGTTGGCGCTGAAACTCCAACACAGTGAACCCAGAGCAGCAAAGTGAAATCAGTGCACGTTGATGAGGTTGGTAAACTGCTTCTAGGTCCCATCACTGTGGTCAAGACCACTTCCCTTCTGCTCCCCTCCCCTCCCCTCACTGAAATGACTGGAGGCGTTCACGTTATCGTGCAGCGGAGTCAAACGGACTTGAATCCATATCAATTACACTCAACAACACTCTATTGTAAAGCAATATTTTTAATTTTGCAGTTGTAATCTCCGCTGATTAAACAAATAACAGACGTATCTGTGACCTCTGAGCTAGCTCACTCACCGCTTCTCAGGCTAGTGGGAAACTAAAAGAGCCACCCGGCCCACTGCTGGGTCTGGTTCTGTTTCAAGGTCCTGTTTTTAGTTTAAAGGATGGTTACAAATGTCAGCGAGGTTTTTGTTCTTGTGGACCTGAGTCTGGACAGTGTCTCTGCTACCACCAGCATTGTAGTGCCACTAATTAGGCTTTTATCCGTATAACCTCTTATATCTTATATCTCTGATTTATAGATCTCAGTTTACAAATGACTGTCACAATACCACGGTAATTATCACAGCCACATGATAAATATTGTGTCGCAATATCTATAGAAGTTTTAGATATGAAAACAAAACTTCTAGCATCTCTGCTACTATTTGACAAAAATGTTATCGTGTGGGTATTTCGCTTTAATTTCAGGGGAAGCACTGATATATATTGTGCCACCCCTAATTTGTAATGGAGTATAATTTATTTGATCAACTAATTGGCGCTAATGTGCTGCTAATGAAACATTAATTAAACTTGTTTATTAGCCTACATACCTTAATTATCTTTCACTGGTGGTTAATTTCTGGACTAAACTATTCCAAATTAAAATAAAAACCTGCTAACTAAGTTATATGATACCTCTGGTCTAACAAATGTTTATAGAATCTTTCTAATAATTATCACTGGATTTATTTTCTGAGTTTTGTAACTGCTTCCAATAAAAAGCCAAACTGTTTAAAGCATTTTTGGAAGCCTGATCAGTTCATTGCATAGCTGTAGCTACTCGTGCTGAGAGCAGAAGATGGACTAGGATTTACAATTTAATTCTGTTTCCAAGAAAAAAAAAAGCAGTATTTGTATAGACAGTATTAGTTTGTGTGCATCACCAATAAAGGATTATTTTGGATTCATTATTTTTGTTTCGAGATCTAGTTAAGACATATGTGATCAGAAGTGGATTTCAAAAGCTTGTTGTGTTCTGTACAAGTGACATTTATTGCACGTCTGTCCATCAGAGGAAGAAGGATCCCTCCTCTGTGGTTCTTCTTGAGGTTACTTATATTTCCTGTTTAGGGTTTTTTTTAAGTTTCTCCTCCCCCGGTTCAAGGGTCTGTGGGCAGAGGATGTCACATCTGTACAGTTTGTCAAAGCCCAGAGAGAAAATGTGTAAATTGTGATTTTGGGCTATACAAATAAAATTTGATTGATTGATGATATAGGTGCCCCCGTTTCCTATTTGGTTCCAAACACATTTTTCACTTGTAATAATTTGAACGACAGTGGACACGCAAAGATGTGCAGACCCAAAATGATACAGTCACCATCAAGGAGGCATCAGAAGGACGTTTTCTCTGCTCTGCCCTTTCTCGTGTGTGGCAGCCCGAGCTGAGCCGAGGCCTCCCTTCCTGCACACACAATCAGCTGCTTCACCAGAGCTAAAACACTCCGTCAACACACCGCCGGCTCAACAGACGTGGCCCGTGTGGGTCAGCCGACTTACAGGAAAGAGCTCCGTCAAAACAGACATTTTGCATCAGAGGAAGAAGGATCCCTCCTCTGTGGTTCTTCTTGAGGTTACTTATATTTCCTGTTTAGGGTTTTTTTTAAGTTTCTCCTCCCCCGGTTCAAGGGTCTGTGGGCAGAGGATGTCACATCTGTACAGTTTGTCAAAGCCCAGAGAGAAAATGTGTAAATTGTGATTTTGGGCTATACAAATAAAATTTGATTGATTGATGATATAGGTGCCCCCGTTTCCTATTTGGTTCCAAACACATTTTTCACTTGTAATAATTTGAACGACAGTGGACACGCAAAGATGTGCAGACCCAAAATGATACAGTCACCATCAAGGAGGCATCAGAAGGACGTTTTCTCTGCTCTGCCCTTTCTCGTGTGTGGCAGCCCGAGCTGAGCCGAGGCCTCCCTTCCTGCACACACAATCAGCTGCTTCACCAGAGCTAAAACACTCCGTCAACACACCGCCGGCTCAACAGACGTGGCCCGTGTGGGTCAGCCGACTTACAGGAAAGAGCTCCGTCAAAACAGACATTTTGGGACATACATTTAAAAAAAAAAAAAAAAAAAAAAAAAAAAAACCAAAGGAAACAGAAACGAATGTGAAATATGTAAATAAAATGAATCTGTATTGCAGAAACGCTGCAGTTGGGGGCGAAAAACAACAAAAAAAAAATCAGTCTGGTGGTCTTGTGCCACTGCAGAAAGATCCCTTACAGGCTTCTGCTAACTCAAGAGCAAACAGTTTCTGAGTTATTGATTCCAGAGCTGTGACAGTCATTTTCCAGCAGTGACTCATATCTCGCTGCTGATTTAATCTCCAAATAAAGACAATAAAATCCAAAAAGGAGGGGCCAGAGCAGAAAGCCTGTTTTCACTGCTCCATACTTTGCATATGAAAATCCGAGGATCAGATTTTTAAACCAGGACTGTCACTTCATTTTTTTGTCCTCGGTCAATTGATGATGTGTATTCAGCAGTTTGTGTTTACCTTTACTTTCTAATACCTGAGGATTTTCTGAGCTAAGCTCATCACCAAAGAGCCTCATTAACTTTAACTTCAGTAGAATAGTGTTTATTCAAACGACTTCTGAGTGCAAGAAGGGCCAGAAAACCTTTTAAAATTATCTGCTTCTTTTTAATAAATCAAGGTTATTGTTTTCTCTGAGTTCCTTTGCATGAGTGTGTGGGCAACGTTTTTCGTTTTGGTGGAATTGGGAGATGTGCAGAGGAGGACGACCTGAACTTTCACAAATCACACTGCCAGACCCTCTAATGAAGAGGGAATCCTTTGTAAGTCAGCATGAACATGAGCTCAGACATGTTTCTGCTCCTGTGTGATTTGACAATGGCCTCTTTATTTCTCCTCTCAGATTCTCTCTGGGAAGACTGAATGAAGAGTGCTTTCCCTTCTCACACTGTCCCTATCTAATGAAAAACATGGATCTGCAACATTTGACGGTTTTGACTTTCTACACCGTCCCTCCCTAGCAGCTGACGCTGTTGGGTATGTCACTGGTCACTGGCCCCTGGAAAGATGCGTCACTATGTAATATTCAGGGTGCAGTGTTGTGCAGAAACTGAAATGATGCTGGGAGTCCAGAAACATAACTTTGGATAGTCAAAATGACAACAGGTTTTAGGCCGAGGACAGACGAAAAGCTCTGTGATTTCACCTGAACCGAGTCAGACTGATGATGCACATCAATACCAGATGACTGTTCACATACTGACTATCCTGATTTCAAAATAAAGTGCCAAGAAAAAAGCTTTGATTATGGGAATGTGCTCTGTGGAAATGCACAATAGCTGCTATGAAGTTTTCATTTCATTTCATTTCTAATTACACTGTTTTGGGTTTATTTTGTATGACACTTTTGGAGAAAAAATTTTTGAGATTTGTATTTTTCTATCAGAGCCATGCAGCTTTAACTGGATGGCCAAACTGATGCAAATATTTCTGTTCAAGAACTGCCTGCTGACAGTGATGGATATCCTTGTTCAGATGACGTTGAGTAGCATGGATTTAATAGGGAGAAGAGTCGAGTCTGAAACATCGACTTTAGGTGAGAATAAATAGGATGCAGTGATTTAAGGTGACAAAATATGTGGAAATATGAAATTACATGAGGCAAGATAAAATGTGGTGAGCTGCAAGAGCAGGGGATGACATCAAGTTCAAATGAGATGAAAATGATCAGAAAGTGAGGTGTGCTAAAGAGGTATTGATAAAATGACAACCTGCACTATCGCAATAATTGTCTTCATAAATCGTGATGACGCCATAAAAACAAAAGAAAAAACAGAAATTTAATCTCACAGATCTCAATAGAAATAACACACAGAGATGTAATTAAAGAGTTTTTCGAAACTTTTTTGTTCTTCCACGTCTTAGTCGGTGTTACATGCACCATGGCAGCCGCGAGTGGGAAAACTGAGGCCTTTGACTTCGACCAAAATAAAATGAGGGGTTAAACTTATAGACATACTAGTTTGATGTTTAACCACGTGCACTTAAAGCAAGAGAAGTAATCAGCGGAGACAGACAACAGACATTTTGCATCACATCGTCTGCGAGCTCCGTTAGCACACACTGCTGTGAAGATACGCCTGCTAGAGCTAATCCTCACAATGGTGACAGGAGACAAGAGTACAAGCCAAGAGAGTGGACAGATGCAAAGATGAAATTGAAATATTATTTGCAAGATTTATTCTCATCCCTATCTTATTTCGTCTCCTGATCAACAGGTATGGAGGGTTTATTCAGTCACGTCGCTCGTCTGATCTTAGTACGCTGTGGTCGCACACATGCATGGCTGGATCGGCTTTCCACTGGTGGACAAGTTGTACATCAACCTTTGATCTGAGTTCTGACCCGTCTCAGGGCACCATGCATCAACAAATATGGCAAACACGCTTCAATCGGCGAAAAACGGATCAATTGTGGACAAAAGAGGTTTAAATTTGGATCTATGGTTATGGATTTATTGCAGAAAGTCCCCAAAAAGACACAGGAGTTTCGGGCTGGGTAACAAAGCTTCGGTAAGGACTAGATAGATGACAGCATTGTCAGAATGGCACAGCAGTCAGTTTCCAGGGGGGGAAAAAAACAAGTAGCTACGATTTATGGTTCAGAAGTTATTAAATTATTAATAAATTATTGTAGCGTACAACAACCTTGGTTGTACCACATACATGAATGTGTCGAGCCCTACACAATTTACAATTTAAAGTAGTAAAATAGTAGTAAAGTTGTAAAATGTAAATTCAATCTTTATGTACTTATAAATTTGTAATTTCCAGCTTCTTCAGTTATTTCCCTGTGAGGCATATCAGCATAATACTTTCATTTTTGAGGAAACTGCTCCTTTAAGCGCATTCTGACCACCCAAAGAATGTCTAACTATTGCTAAACATCATTTAAAGTGTGTCAACATAGTTCTAAAACATACATTGAAACAACCATTTTGGAAAATGACGTGTTTCACGTCTGAGCTCTGCGTGATAAAGTCATTGGAATATTGTTGTGCTCTAAATTTGCTTTGTTTTTTGGATGACACAGTCTCACAGGGCCCCTTCAACACAATGATTAAAGTCTGCAGTCCCTTGTTTTGTGCATTGTAGAACTCGTGCGCATGTTTTTCTGACAGGCCGTATATGTTCAGAAACATGGCGGTGATGAGCCTGGTTCACAAACTTTAAAAATGTAAAACACCAGCTGTCAAAGGCCTCATCAGCGTTGTTTCATCACGCTGTGATATACTTCAGAGTTTGGTTTCATCATTTAGCAGCCAGTAACTGATGCTCAAAGCTGCTGTCCCACTAAAATAAAGAAAAATAGAAATGAAGAGCAGCTGTACCGGCTGCGGGATCGATACTCGTTTCATGTTTTTTTTCGGTTTGTCGTTGTGATTGTGGGTTTCATCTGGTGCCTGCCCCTTCCTTTTGGAGAATGAAATTAAAGCTCTGAGAGGAACAGCAGCACTGCACGCACACCAGATGTTTATCTATTTCAGCCTCCAGCTTAAACAGACGTCAGTGGCCCAAGAAAAGGTCTCTTTTTCCTTCAGTTTAGTCAGCCTGCATGCATTTACATCGCTGCCCCCCACAGTTTTCACTTTCACTCATTCTCCCTCCGACAGACTAAAAGGACGGCAGCAGGTTTTAACGTCAGGTCTCATTGTTCAGGATTTTTGAAGGTCAGTACGAGGAGAGCAGACTGTATCTCCTCTCCCGTCCTTGCTATCAGAACTGCCTCCTTTATCATCTCACAGTTCACTGGCCACTTCTGTCTCTGCCACCATCTTTTCAGACACCATCCTGCAGTGCATTCGTTACACTGCTGGTTAACAGCCGGACTTAAGTTCTCAGACACATACACGTTAGAGCTGCTAATTTCACACTTCAGCAGCATCCCTACCTGTGTCTTCACTCCAAACGACTTCAATTTCTAATGCAACTAACAGCCAAATTGACAGCAATCATGTATAATTAAACAGTCACTGCATGTTCATATCACATAATTTTGCAGCTTCTTGTCTTTGCACATGTCACATGGATGTACAGCGACCGTTCACTTTTAAATTGGCGTTCAGGCTGTTTGATATGATGCACTCAGCTTTCAGGTACATTTGGAGTTAGACCATGTTTTTCAACAGTTTTGATTATTTCATCTGATTTTACGGATTTGAAACAAACACACTCTGTTAGATTCTGCTGTAGGTATCCTGACATGTCAGTTCTAAAATATCAAGTCAACATCCCCCTTAAAAGGAGATTTCCAGTATTTTTAAAACTAAACCCTATTTTCAAGTATCTCCTTTTTTTTTTTTTTTTTTGGGAAAAAAAAAAATAAACAAAAAAAGAGCTGGATTTCAAGATTTCAGTGTCAGCCAATAATACTGACAGATGGGTATTTCTCTCCTATTTTAAAGGTTAAAGGAGAAGTAAAAGGAGTAATAGCAGAATTAAAAATGGCGAGAGAAACTGCAGACACGTAAATTTTAATATAGGATTAAAAATGTGACAGAATGACAAACCTGATTCAAAGCAAGACAAAAATGAGACTAAGAGCGTTGCATGTCTTGGTGTCTCTTTGTCCTCTGTGTTAAGCACTCAGAAGACCATTCTGCTTCAACTGGCAAAGTCATGGATGACCTGAGGCTGTGTGTGTGTGTGTGTGTGTATGTGCGTGTGTATTAGTTATGCAGTTCATGCTGAAACTCAGATTGGTCGGTGACTTCTCACACAACAGCGATTTAAAAGATCAGACACGCCAGCAGGCCAAGAAACCTCTGAACCTAATACAGTAACTGTGTGTGTGTGTGTGTGTGTGTGTGAGTGAGAGAAAGAGAGAGAGAGAGAGAGAGAGGAATGGGTATTTTCTGGCAGGAAATGACACATGGAAGTGCCAAAAGACTGTAAGACATTGTGTTAGAAATATGAATGGAAATTAGCTTTTTTTTTTTTTTTCACATTTTGCTAAAATGTTCCATGTACAAATTTATTCATACCATTTATCAATAATCAATGGCAAAGCCTTTATTTTCTATCACTGCTGTTACACGGTTTTTATAATTGGTGACAAGCGTTTTGCACATTTCCACTGGGATTTTGGACCACTCCTCTTTTGCTTAGATCTGCAGGATCTCGTGTTTGAAAGGCTTCCTTGCCATCATTCATGTCTTCAGTTCTCTCCACAAATTCTCAATCTGATTCGGGTCTGGACTCCAAACCTCTGACACTGTTCTTTGCCAACTTGTGCTGACCATGTTGGCTGTGTGTTTCGGGTCGCTGTCTTGTTGGAAGGTCCACTGCATCCCCAGGCCAAGTTTTTCTGCAAACTGTCTGTTTTGCTCCAGAATCTTGATGTAGTCCTCTTTTATTCATGATGTCTTTGTCTTGCCCATTGGCTGAAAAAAACCCCCAAAGCATTATGTTCCCTCCCCCATGCTTGACTGTTTCTCGGAGTTGAATGCTTCTTTTATTTCCTCCACATCCCAATGTCCAAACAGCTAATTCTTTGTCTCATCAAACCACAGAATTGGTGACCAAAAGCCCTCTTCTCTGTCCAGGTGAGCTTTTGTGCGCGGTCTTAAAGAAGCGGAATCCTCTTTTGTCGGTCTCCAGGGAAGCAATCCTCGTGCAGTGTCTGCTGGAATGTCTGCCTTGAAATGCCAGTACCAGCATTTCTCACATTATTCAGGATGGCCTCAGCCGTGATCCTTGGATTCTTCCTCACCTCCCGCACTACCATTCTTTCCAATGCAGGGGTCATTTTTGCTTTGCTACCATTCCTACCGTTTAGATTTTGCACTGTGTGAAACTCCTTAAACATTTTAAAAATGCTTTGCACAGGGGCCACTGGTACTCGAAAACATTTGGAAATAGCCTTTCCGCTTCTTATGAGCATCGACGTGTGCAATGTGCAACTGGAGGTCCTCACTAAGCTCCTTGGTTTTAGCCATGACTTGCAATTGACCAGAAGTTGACTAGAGAACAGGCAGATCCAATGATCTGAATTTATTCAAAAGGATTTCCAGGATCATTTAGAATAGTGCAGAAGATGGCATTTCCTCAGAACTGTGCAATAAGATCAGGGGTATGTATAATTTCAGACATGAACATTTTGTCAAAAAGTGAAAAACAATGAAAATAGCTAATATTTTTCATTAATATTTCTAACATATTATCTTCCAGTCTTTTGTCACTTTCTCTTGTCATTTCCAGCCAGAAGATAGCCATCCACCAAACAAAACTGGACATATTCATTGTTAAATAAAACATTCAAGGGATCTTAAGAATGTCGAACCTTGGATTGAACGTTTTTACCCTTTAATATCAATATTGGTATTCTGATCTTGAAACTCAGTTGACAATTACAGGAGATACTGATACATTTCATTTCCTCTTTTCCTTGCTGTCAGTGAAACGTTTCGTTTCCAAAGAATCCTGTATGATGCCTTTGAATTTTTGTGCTGTAAATCAATGTGTGTAATATCTGTGTGGTTGGGCTTTTAAAATGTTCAGAATATCAGATAATACAGCCCCACCACCAGCAGTTACCCAGCTGGGATGCTGACATTATCTTCCTCCCCCGTGGAAATTGCGGGAACCGCCGACGTGATTCGAATCGCAGAGTAACCAGTTCTGAGATCAGAGAACTTACCCACCAGGAGTTCGGATACTCTGGTTATTTGCCATCACCAACAGCACCTTGGAAACCATGAGAGACGGCTGGGGAACAACTAGGCCGGTCTTCTCTTTTTCATAATGGAGTAAAAAACACATCAGTGGGCGCTGGCAGTGCTGATATAAAATAAAGTTAATGATAATTAACGCTGATGTTGGATTAAAAGGCTTACTAGTTTACAAGTACTGAGAAAATACAAATTTGACGGTTTGATGGTTCTTCTAAGTGATGAATATTACAAATGGATCAGATATCTTAAATTTCTGACTGTACACACGCAATACTTTGTAAGAATGTCCAAACGAGGAGGGACGTATCAATGGAGCACGTTGTTCCCCGGGCAGTGAGGCAAGTTTCTTTGCAACATATCTTAGCAACGTATTCTCCTCTGAAAAATGGACAATAGCAGTACTATCATCAAATCTACATATAAAGCCCAGCTGAAATTTTGTTGGTCAAGTTTCCATTTAAACTAACACTTTACACAAGTTAGACCATTTGTTCACAAATTTCATGGTCCCTTGCTAGCAAGTTTTAATACCTCATTAAAAATGGAGGTACTCTTTATAAAATAGCTGTTACTCCTAAACAGTAAATGCCATGGTTTTTTTTTTAAAACCTTTAAATTAACGCTAAATGTCTGCACTTCGATCACATCTTCATTGTTTTGTTTCGAATCTGTTTGATTGGTGTATAGAGGCAAAAGGATAAAAACTGTGCTATTGTCCAAATACTTCTGAACCAAACTGTAAAGAAATAAGCCTTGCAACAGCTGTTCAGCTGTTTATTTTGTAGATCTACTACACAATCTTTTCCAATGCCGTCTGGTAATTACAGAAGATTTAACTCATTAAGAAAACTATTAATCCAGTTAATGAAAATTGATCTAACCGATTAATCCAACTACTTAATATTAATGAAAGTAATTATCAAATGTTAGAGGTTTGGCGGAACGTTCAGTCACATCATCCGTAGAAAATCAATCTGCAGTATTTGTAGTTTAAAATCAGCATAACAACAAACATTTGATCATCAGCGAATGACTGATTCAAATACATTTTCATCCGCTCGTTTCAGCCCTGGATGTTTCTCCGAAGAGACAAATTTTTTGACATGAAGAAATAAAGGTGACACAATGGAGACAAAAACAAATCATCTTCTGTCTTTTTTCTCACCTGAGCAGTGACAGAACACACTGCTCATTAGCATTTCTCTAAAAATACGCATTTATTTTTAGTGTTTCTTTGTGAATCTCTTTGTAACCAGCATCCTGTTTGAACAAAGTTTACATCCGGCCGTGTCTCTAACGCTCAGAAGCTTCATGTCCTCGCAAACATGAAATACGTTTTGAAAAATGATGAGGAGGACGATCAATGACCTCCAAAGAATCAGCAGAGTGTTTCATCAATACACATTAACCAGCGGGAGGCAGCGCTGCAGCTGAGCCTTCACCTGAACCAGGAAGCGTGTGTGTCTGTGTGTGTGACCATGACAAGTTGCTGTCCAATCAGAAGCTGGTTCTGAAGACTGAAAGTAAACACAGTGGAAGAAATTACAGACTCATTACAACAGGCAGAACAGTGTGGTGATACAGCATTACGGTTAAACATAACTGTGATTGGTCATTAACTGCCGCTTCCGTTACTGCAGCAATCAGTTCACTTGATCGTCGACCGGTTAGCCGGCGCAGCAGAACGCATTCTGTGCCGAGTTTCAGATACGGAAGACGTAATTTGTCTCAGTTTCAGTTCAGGATTGAGCCTGACTGCGTTTCAGTCACAAAGCTGATAAAGGTGACAAACCATTGTGTCAGTTTCATGTGGGTTTTTACTTTTATCAGAGATGCTGAAGTGACTTGCACTGGCTATTTAAATGAAATCACTAATCCTGCTACGATCTGTAGATTTTAATTTGTTTTTGTCCACGTTTTGGATATCATTAATCAGTTTTTGTTGTTAGCAGCAGGGTTTTCATCACCAGTTACGAGTCACGTTTATACTATAAATTCAGAGGATTCAGAGTCGTGTTCAGTGTTGCTGAAGTGAAAACTCTGGCATGGTTTTTATTGCAAGGCAGCCAAAGAAATCGAATGCTGTTCACAGCGACTTTTGTACTCATTGTTGTGCGGATGCTGTTTTTAGTCATCAATGGCAGTCATTTTTAGCAATCCATGTCATTTTTATAGATCTGCTGAGAGCAAACACATTTGATGGTGAGCCGCAGATGACAGCCTTTGCTGCAGCTTTTGATAACCAGCACACCTCCAGAACATCAAGGCAAACAATTCCTTTTCCCAGGCTGTGCACTACGGCTACAAGATTTAAAAAAAAAAGAACTGAAATTAAATAAATTAT
>KV751353.1:5748252-5768366 GCA_001698575.1 Mola mola
GTGGAGTATTAAAACACCAAGTGCCACTTTACATTCGGTTGTAAATATGTAAAAGAACAGATAAGATGCAAGAAAACAACTTTTCTAAATCAATTTAAATAGATTTGTGTGTCACAGCTTTTTACCAACTGGCATTTCTAACAATGTTGAAAAACGTGCCTAATCTAATCTATGTGTTGCAATGAGACAGTTTTTCCTTCTACAATAAAGCGGTATAAAAAAAAAATGCTGCACGCATGTTTGAGATAATTAGCCCAACTTGTTCATGGTTCCACTTTCTTTGTAATCTTCGATAACATGGCTGACTACTTGTTGGGAACTAATAGGCAATCAGAATGCACCCAATGTCCCATTGCATTGTGGGAAATGTAGGATCCAGTGTTCTGAGAGCTTAGCAAGCGTAATAAAAGATGCTGGTGAATGACGAATATTGCTGATGCAAAAACTCAGACAGCACACAGTACCTGGATTGAAACAGTACAGACACTGAGACTAGTTATCTGTAACAGTCAATCATTGCTAGTTTGACCTTAATCTTGCATTTTTCCCGGCTCTCTCCCTCCCTCATTGCAGTGAAAATATAATTACAGTTAAAGTGAGTAATTTCTTGTGTGGAGGATACGACTACAGCTGTCCTCTGATTACTAAATGGAACAGAGCAATGATCTATGGAGCCATTAGGAGAACGGGCTGGAACTAATTTCAATCCTGGAATGGACCATTGGATGCAAACACAATCTCTTTCACACGCCCGCACACACACACACACACACACACACACACACAGAAGGATCAAAAGATGAGGGAGGAAGAGAGAAACAACAAACAGCATGTCGGCCATTTTCTGGCCTCACATGTAGCTCTGACTGAAATTCAAACTGATCATCTGTTACTGCAGAATAAGTGTGTGTGTGTGTGCGCGTGTGTGTGTGTGTGTGTGTGCCTGTGTGTCATTGCTGTACCCAAATCAGTACTTTCTATATCTACTATGAATTGTAAATGGTGTTAATCAAGCTGCTCTGTACTTGTTTCAAATCACCCAGCAGTTACAGAGTTACAGCACTTTTTATTATGTACATTGTTGTATTTACCTTTATTTATGAAATTATTTCATTGAAATTAAATTTAAAAACGAAAGTGACGCTTAACAGCTTAAGATCGGCAGCACTTACACGCAAAAAAAAAAATGGTACAAGACATAAAGGCTCCTCTCCTCTGCCGTCATATAATCGTTAATTATTTTGTTTCCACTTAAACAGAAACAACTGCCAATGACAGTCAGCTACAGCAAAGGTTGGCGTTAGTTAGTGTTAGCTCATTTTAGTCACTTAGCAACTGAAACAGAAAAATCTGTGCTGTGCATAAACACCGTCATAAAATAACTATGTGGCACATTATAAAAACCAGCAATATAAAAATATCAGCTCAAACAGCTTTTTCAGCTCTTTGCCTCGACACAGCTGGTTATATGCGTAGCTAGTCACAAGCATATCAGCAGGTTCTTGAGGTGGCACAGGACAGCATTTGTTGCAGTTCTGTCGGATGGGCTGAATGTTACTGTAACACGACGAGAAACAAGGGGAGGCAGAGTACGGTTACAGCTTGTATGTCGACTCAACGACCATCATAATTAACAACGACAGTCATTTGAAAGTCAGCCAGCCGACAGAGGGATGTGGCCCGTCAGTTAATCAACAATCAATGCTTGCCAGCCAGCCAGCTGATCACCCAAACAAACAGACGGATGGATATTCGGACTCTACAAAGCTAGATCACACACATAACAGAGAGAGCCCAGTTAAAAAGGTTCACAAAAACATAATATAATAATACTAAACATCTACATTGTCTCCAGAGAAAGTAAGTTTGATAAAAGGAGAGAAAACTGTGGCCCTCATCACAAAGACGATATTAAAAACATGCCATCAATTAGCGCTGTCAATAGAGAGATTTCTATGCCTTTTGTTGAGGTCAGCGTATATTTGTCCTTGATGTAGCCATTTTGTTGCTAACCCTGCACAGCTGCTTTAACGCTTTCTTGCTGTGTAAGTAGAGAAATTAATTTTTAATTAATGATAAAAAAAACTATTATTATTTCATCTCCACTCATTATGAAGGGTGAAAAAGTGAAAAATTGTTAGATTGTGATTCTCTCTTTTATATGTGCCTGCGTATGTATGGCTGTCTTTAAAGATGGTCGAATAGTTTCCAATACAACTGAGACTCTGAATATATATTTTTGAATATTCAGAAAGTAAATACATGAAAACAAAGTAGTTTATGCGACCATCTACCTGTCTTAGAAAAGCTTTTCCCTTTGTTTTTACATGGGCCTTCATGTCGGTACTATTGCGATAACAACAGGCAGTCTCAGGTTGTTAGCCAGAGTGTGCAAAATGTGTCACGTCGTTTTGTTTTTCTTCCACGACAGTAGAACATGTGCTGCAGTACTGCGGGATTGGCTGGATCAAAAAGTTCTGTTCTAGATAAACTTAACAAGCTCGGTCGCCAGATGAAGTTTAAAAGACGAGGGAAGACGAGGGTTTGAGCCTGATGGCCGACTTTACTGCCCCGTCTAGAAAAAACACACACAAAACTGCAGAAACTAACTGAACAATGATTGTCTGGAGCGAGGATTCTCCCCCGTCTTTTACACATCACATCAACTTGTCTCTGATCTCCTAACAAGCAGCTGCAGCAGACTCAGATTAAACTCAGCCGTTGGCAAAGCGATGCTGTGTCTGCCATCAAAGTCCTGTTTGGCAAGAATCACAATGTGACAAGGCTAATTATAAACTTTCATCCCTACCATATGGACATTCTGATATTTCTAACTATGCAAAGAATCTTTTAACAGTTTCCATGACTATCGACATCAGATATTTTCTGTGAAATTGGACATCCCTAGTAGACCTTCATCACATCGTCGAAATAACAGCCATTTAAAGTTCAATATCAAACGAAATGACCCTGGACAACAATGTTGCAAGTACATATATCTGAAAAGTGGCATCAACTCCACACACATATTTTCAGCACAGCAGTGCAAAAGACCTAACCTCCCCTTTTGTTCCAAAAATGGACAGAAAAAGTGCTTTTTGCGGGCCATTAGTTGAGCCCTAAATCAGTTCATGATCAGTTCCAGGAGAACATTTGTGCTCAAGTTGAATAATGTCCATCACGGTAGGGCTGAGACGTCTATATAAAGTGTTTTCTTCAGCCATTTATAACGCCACTCTTGCAAAACGATGGTTGCAACCTGATTTTTCAAACCGCCGCGTGCAATAAAATGTGGCCCACAGATTTTGCTCCAAGTTTGCTGTGTTTCAACGACTGGTGGCAGCTGTCTGGCGTTGTACCAATGATGTTCACTGAAACACCTCCCTGTCATCGCTGTCCGGACCGCCTTGGCAACCTTTCACATCATTCGGCTCCTGCTTCCCGTGCACTACATGCAGTCTTGACTAACAACAAATAGACGCGAAGCAGCGTGGCGCAGAAGCCCCCCCAAAAGCCGAAACAGAACGAGAAAAGATGATAAGGAGCTTGTACCTAAACGTACAAGTCTCAAGTTTTAACCACAGTAGCAGGTTTCCAACTGTAAAGGCCAGCAACTAAGCATATTAATAATACAATATGTAGACTTCAAATATTTGGTCCTGAATCCATCAACTGACTTAATAAACACCAAAATAACTAATTTTTGAGCTGAAAACTGTGGTTTTGAGTTTAGTTACTTTTCAACTCTCAGGATGATTAAAAAAAAGCCCTTGAGGTATGAGGTTGTTTTGTATAGATATTTCTTCCAAGAATTTAAAGAAAACATATTGTGATTTGGAATTATCCACATCATGATAGAAGATTTGTCCATATCACCTAGCTCTACATTACGCTGTTCTGAGATACTGTGTTAATAAGAATGGGACGCAGGTATGTTGTGACAGAGAGATGGACCAGCCACAGCTGTTGCCAGCATGGAGTCAGAGAATGGTCTACACAGGAAATAGCTGTTGGTTCCTTATTGACCTGATGTGCCGAGGTAATAACCACGTGGCTATGATCTGGCTGAATACTTTCAAATGTTAGAACTTTAAGGCTTTGGGTAAAAAACTAAACCTAGTTAACTGAAAAATAGCTCCAGCATCGAATCAACGGTCAGTTTCGTTCGATTTGGTGTGAAGGATGGGTCCTACCTTCGATAGGTGATGTCTTCAGGCGGCGACAGATGCCCTGCACATCTCCATATGTTTCCTGAATCTTGGCGACGGCCTCGCCACTCCGCAGCTCCATCAGGCCCCTCAGATCCACTACGGTCACACCAAACTCCTTGTCATGGTTGCCCTCTGCAACCGAGTTCCCTGGGGGGTGGTCTGCCGTGTTGTTGGCCATGTTGCTCGTCTTCACAGCAGTGTCGATGTCGCAGTAGTTGTGGTTCCTCTAGATGTCTGCTAAACTGAGCTAAATGTCAGACTAGGTAGCTTACAGGAATTGTGGGTAGTGTGACTGTCACAGGACGCGAGCAGAGGTGATGAGCTTTGACGTTAGCTCCTGACCAGGGCGGGCCTTCTCCCCTCGGGTTACCATGTAAACAGGGAAGTAAACATGTGCTTGTCACTGCAGAGGAAACAGAAAAACAGATTTTTTTACAAATTAAATCAGAAACAGTCTGAAAAAAACAGCAATTTATCAGCAACAGCAGCAGCAGACAGAGCGTAGTACTGTTTCAGTTTTAATTAACTTAGAGACTAATTAGGGCAATTACAGAAGAGTTTTTTATCTGTGATTATTAAAGATGCCTGCCGAATCACCAGAGTGGTAATAATAAAAATTGATTATCAGTTTATGCAGCTCCTCGGAGACACACCATTGATTGGAGTGCCCGACCACAAATCAATACATCAATTTAAATCTGTTTAATTCAAGTTACAAAAAAAAGGATTAACCTTCATCTAACACCCATGAACAGTGTTAAAGAAAAAAAACAAAATAAAAACCTGCCTTAAAGCTCAGTGATCTATAAATCCAGTACATGTCAGTTTGAAGTCAGAGGGTGGCAACAGTATTGGTAATCAAATCGGATTCCTGTGATTACAATTCAGTAGAAAAATGATAGAAGAAGACCCAAAGGTCCAGTAACAGGGAAACTGGATTCATTTGTTTGGCTGAAAAAAGAGCCACAGTTTGGGATCGAATACTCTGCTGTTCTGAGAAAAACAATCATCACCGAGCAGACGAAGAAAACAACAAGGAAACCGAGGAAAGGAACAACTCCACTGGGTTAGTGTGTGAGAGGGAGAACGAGTGTGTGGCCAACGTGTGGCATTCCAACTCAACACCACAGATTATATAAGTGCAGGGCAAAGACTGCCCTCCATTTTTCATTGTTTAGTGTTCTGTCGTGGACACGCACACACACAAACACACAATCACGGCGTCGGGATCCTCCTGAGTGGTGGATTGTGGTTGAAACAGGCGATTGCCAAGGTCAGCGGATCTCTCTCTCTCTCTCTCTCTCTCTCTCACAGAAACCTGGAAAATTTCCTTCTCGCTGTGTGTTTAGTATTCGTCGGTCTGTTCACTCACCAAATGTGGAGTCATTATAATAATGAGACAAGAGAGAAAATTTAAATTAAATAAACCCCTACTTAATGTTTTCCAGTGAAGTGGACAAGAAGAGATGTCATTATGATGAACATGTTAATTACAGATAATGATATTGCTTAATTAGACATAAATTCATTAGAAATAATGCATTGCAACTGATCAAATATGCATATATTTTCACACAAATGATCCAGAACACAGCAACAGAATCAGTCAGCGTGTTCTTATAATTATCTGAAACAATACTGTACGGAAGTAAAAACAAATTAAATAAGTCAACCATTTGTTCCAAAGGGCAACCGAGCTTTTACTGAATTTACTGTAATGTGTCGAGTTGGTATTGTTGGTATTGTTGGTACTTTAGCAGCGCGATCTTTAATTGTCACCCTTTCAGTAATTACAGTAGCAGCTAGGTAAAGATGAGGCAATTAGCAAAGCAAATTTTGGGGCCGACTAGTTCATTTTGTCTACACAATGATGAGTGCAACATCTGGAAATACAATAGTTATTATTGTCAGGTTAGTAGGTTAGACTTCACATTGTCAGCTACCTTTGCAGGGCTAATGACATCAGAAATGCACAGCAAAGAGGATAAGAGGAAACAGAAAGATAAAGGAACAAACCCAGAATTTAAATAATAAATAAAGTGTCGACATGAAGAAAAGAATAACGTTTTTGCATTGGCAGTCCATTTATATGGAAAACAGAAACAACATTTCTATAGATGTTGTGTTACTGTGAATTGACTTGGCAGTGATATTGGTATAGTGAAAATCTGGTATTGTAAAAGCTCTAATCCTCACTATGGAAAAGTAGAAGAGGAGTTGGGAGAGTAGTGGAAGCTTGAGCTCCATAGCTGACAGATTTTGGGTAGAGTTTACTGCTTGTTAACTTACTCCTCCACACCCACTGTAATCCAAAGGTGAGCGTTTCTATCTTGAGACCTTGACACACCTGCTGACATTTCTTTCTCTCTCTCTCTCTCTCTCTCTCTCACACACACAGACACACACACACACACACACACACGCAGGGAGGGAACTTCCCTTAACTGTCATGTGACTCTGTGGTTGTTTATTCTAACGCAAATGTGTTTTATTAACACGGTTTAATACACACACCAACACACATCTCTCCACTAGTCAGTGTTACTTAGCACTTTCTTGACAGGCAGCATTAGATATTTATGTAGAGAGGGGAAAAATATGCCTACAAAGGTGGAATAGTTTCCACGAGGTGGAAGGAAGATCATTTTTAAAGACAAGCGAAAATACGCGCAGAAATATGGCCGTTGTGTGAGAGATTCGATCTACTAAAGTCACTACTTCCTGTTTTCATGGATTTGCTTCGGCACATTGTTAATCCTTAACCTCCCGTTCCTGTCAGAACGGCTGTAGGGCTTGGAACAAGTCGTCGATGATGGTGACCTTGTTGGTGTTGAATTACACTCTCACAGATCGGGACATTTCTGACAAAGCTGCAGCCAAAACATTCATCAAATTGATAGGTATGACTTCATCTACAGAGAAGCTGCTGGCACGCTGCAGGTCATGGGTCGTCTCGCACCAGCTGATTCTCTTTTGAAGCCCTCTCCAACTAAAAGGAGAGTTACACATCACTAAATTAAACCCAGCTTCACCACACAAACTATTTTTCCCCCCGTAGAGATGAGGGATTATTAAATATTTACACCTACCAGCTGACGAGCAGAACTGGGCTGACTGACAGTGAACAGAACTACCTACAGCTCTAATATTGATTATGAAATCAATTTACTGTATTTTTCCCTAAGGGGCAATTACAGAGGCACGTAGAGTAGCACAGTGAGAAACAAAACCACAAATTATATTTAATATCATGGAGGGATGTAAAGATGCTGTGGGGGAGTTAGAATGTTATGTGTCACCTCAAACTATATAATAAACATGTGGCATTTTTATTTACCACTGTCTCTAAACTATCTACATGAATGCCGAAACACTTACATTTGCATTTTATTGCAGATTAATAAGTAAAGCTGCAACTAGCAATTATTTAGAATCCGCAAATAATTTGCCTGTCTTAATGATTAATCTATTGTTTACTCTATAAACTGTCAAAAACAAATTGTGAAAAATGGTCATCACATTCTTCCATCTACAAATTGTGTCTTTACTCTAACCAACCGCCAAAATTCCAAAGACTCTTCATTTACTGCCAGAAATGACATTAAAAAGCAGGTAATCTGACATTTAAGAGGCTTAAGTTAACAAATGTTTACCAAAAGTTAAGGTTATCATTTTATCTGAAAATAACACTTTATTTATTCATGGAACACACAATTACAGAAGTTCATCTTTCATTATGACAGTGAGAACACACCTGTTCTTTCACTATTTACCTTGGATGGAGCAGGTAAGAGTTCCCACATGTGTGCAATGCTTTATGGGCCCACATCCAACGCCATCAAGTATGGCTTTAATCAGTATTGATTACAGCCTGACCGATAATATCGGCCAATATTTGCCTATCACAGATATATCGGTATTGAAAAAAGATGCTTGTGGTTACTTATAATCATTAAATTTCTAGCGAGGGATACCGTTTCAGTGCACTGCTGTCATTTAACACAATTAAAGTACATTATTAATCTGTAACATATTCTGCCTCAGTCGGATGCCATTGTTACAAATGTTTGAAAACCTCAACTGAGCGAAAATTTGTGTAAACATTGATATTTTAGTATATCAATATCATAACTTTTTTCCTTCCTTAAAATCGGCAACGTTCCCGGTCCCAGAAATTGCATATCGGTCAGGCTTTAGCATTAAGTATCCTCACTATGTCTCTTGTTTTCTCAAACTTACTCTGTGCTCACAAGGAATATGACAGTAGTTGCTCGGGAAATCAGAATTTGGGCCGCTGAGTTTGATGATCACAAAAGACAGGAGAACTGCTGTATGTGTGACACAAAAACAACTTGACATTAATAAAGTTTTCATCTGATCTGGATAATCACATAGTTCTAGTCAGCAGCCAGTCGATATGTAAAAGCAAACACTGTAAAGTGCCAATCTCTAATCTGTAACTCTGTAAATCACAGGGACCTGAAGCAGATCAGCCGAAGTATTTTCTCATTTCAGAGTTGTGGTGGGGGCTGCTGTAAATCACCTTTAGTACAATAGTGGTGCATGCTGCCAGGGAGAGACACCGTGTCTGTTCTTTGTTCATCTTACCCGTTTGTTGTCCGCTCCAGATAAAATGGGGCGGCAGCCTCCATGTTACCGGTCGCTCAGCTCAGCTGTGTGCATCCATGCGTGCACAAATAATTAGTAAAAAGGCCAAGCAGAACAAACTGATGTGTGTGTGTGTGTGTGTGTACCAGTCAGGGTTGAATTTTTAAAAGCATGACATTTCAATAAAATGTTTATGAAACAGCTTTTTCATTTTGTTACGGGGGTAGAAATTCTCAGTTAAACTGTGATGATGACAGCTGCTGTTATCTACAATTCTGCAAATGAAGCTAAGTTTCCGTTAAGCCGGGGCTGTAGCCAGACATCAATCTATCTGTGGAAACCTTGGGTTGCGGCCACTTAAGCGACTGGGAGAGAAAATATAAACTGCATGACCTAGCGAGGCTAGCGTGCTATCAACAGCATTTTATAAAGTTGTACATTATACAGGTTTCTGTCACACACAAAGGCTCCACCGCCTTTAGACTCGCCTAAGCCAATCAGCGCCTGACCTCTGCCGCACGAATCAGTTATAGGACAGTAAATAAGCCGGCAACAGTTCTCAGGCTGAAGGGTGAGTCCCTCCCCTCTCAGAGTGGTTGGACAAAGGAGATCTGTCAGCCAGTCACTGACTTATAAACACTGACTCTCTGTGTTGTTCAGATACTATTAATGCATTTTCATTTTCATTACAACAAACAAACTGAAATACTCGGGTAACATTTTGAAATTTCTTATCTCTGTCTCACACACACACGCAGCATATCAGTTTTAGTCAATAAAAAAGGTTCCAGGTTCCTCATTCCATCCCTCTATTCCACTGCTGCTACAGTCCTTCCTGTTCCTCCTCTCAGGTCTGCGCCTCTGCAGACACACCTGCTCTGCATACTAAACCGGCAGCCTGCGCCGCCTTCCTCAGTACACATCACAACCCCACTATGCAAACTCGCTGCTCGCCACACCCTCCACCAACAGCAACTTTTATCACGTTGCATCCAGCAACACATCCCGTAAACACAAACACGCACGGTCCCGCCGAGTTGAGTTATGTCACAGTGACTTCACAAAGACACCAATGTCTCTAGATGCAGGGCACGTTCAACAGCCAACACACAGCCTGTGTGTGTGTGTGTGTTCGGTCTAGACGATGTGAGTGTGTGTGAGAAAGAGAGGGTGTCGCAGCATTCCAGGGCGAGTAAGGAGAGAAAGAGAGAGAGGAAAAGAGAGGCCAAGAATGCAGGAGACCACACCCCATGTCTGCAGTCATATGACCAGAGTGGAAAAAGGAAATCCCCACACTGCAGAGAGGCCTTGCATGACACACAAACATACACGCTTGCACGTATATCTTAGCTAAATATTCTGATACAGGAATGTTCTTCAGTATGTTTTTATACAAGCTGTTGCTGAATTCAGTTAGTTAGGGTGTGTCAAAAATACACTAACTTTAATGGTAACGTCTCATTACAGGTTACAGTGAAAGTAAAGTACTAGCTGCCAGTTTGTTTGTTTTTTATCTCTCTTAAACTATTAAAATTCATTCAACATTGTCTGAACCCCAAAAGTTCAAAAATTCTTTAAAATTCTAATGGAACCTGTTAGAAGTTTCCATGACACACATTCTTCAGAAGAAAAAAAAAAACCCAACTTAAATCATGTTATCCTTTGATAACATAAATGACTACCACGTGCTGAACACACACACACACACACACAGGAACACTGCATAGCTGTGTTGAAGCACATGCAAACACATACATTCCACAGTGCTGGTGCAGAGATGTAATTCCTGGGATTCCTGACAGACTGGCTCCTTGAGTGGATGCTTTATACTAGGTGTGTGTGTGTGTGTGTGTATATCATTTTACCTCTCAAAAGGTTAAATCATCATGTGTCATTCACTGTGCAATGTTAACTCAAGCCCAACGGATACTTTCCCATCCATAGTGGTCATATCAATGTCAGGTAAATGTAGTCATATGTAGTCAAGTCCATGAGAGTGGACATCAACATGTAGCCCAAAATTCACAACCGTGTGGACTGACCACACCAACAAACACCAGCAATGACCAACTTTAGCAACACAGCTTTAAGTAACTTTTATGTCTCACAAACTGCTAAAATTAAATGTATATGAAACAGCAGCCCCTGTGACAGAAAGAGGCACCGGGAGGAAGACAGAGCTGAGCCAAACAAAAGCAACATCTGGAGAGCGTCCAGAGATTCAATAATCCTGTTTACAGCCCGAAGCTCAGTCTGTACATCACTGCAGAGTGCTGATCCATACTGATCATAAAACCAAACACACTCAAGCAGATCTGCAGTGGTGTGTGTGTGTGTGTGTGTGTGTGTGTGGCAGGGGGGGCGGACAACAGACAACGATAGTACTGGTCAGTCCCAGGTGTGAATGTTTTTGTGGAGCAGTCACATGAAAGCCACCATTGTTGCAGCAGATGAAGGAAAACATGCCGCAAAATCAAAATACAAAGTGTGAGTTTGAGCTTTGTGCTTTTGCTTTTGAAGAAAGAATATTGTCCATTAGGGTTTCTCTATCCCAGGGGAGGTATTCACTCCAAAGCCATGCTGGGAAGCGCCTGAGGCAATGAATCACTCATTTTTTGGTCTGGCTGGTCCATGTGATGCACACAGAATAGATGTTGTTTAAATGTATGATTCATGTTTACAAGTTCACAATCATTGACACAGTTGTAAGCAAGAATTATGTGTCCAAGGATGTATTACAAGATCTGGACGCCAACCCCAAAGAAGGTATCTTTGTCCAATAAATGTTGCTAGTCTGGCCCATTCACCAAAGACGCTTTTAACTTCCGGGTGGCAAACTATGGAACTATTGTTTCTGCCACTGGCCCCACTTGTGAGTTCCTGGCCCACAGACTTTACTTGTAATGACATCATGGATTTTTAAGGTTTTACAAATATAAAACATGGAACATAATCACTTCAAACTACGAGTGTCTTTGTATTTCGTTACCTTCAAATGAGCCATTTATTATCAGAAACAATGGGTCATTTTCCATGGCTGTCATTTGTTTATTCAACAGAATGGACAAACCACTTACTCAAGAGAGAACCTTTCACATTATTCATGTTTTTGACAGCTGCTGCTGAGATGAGTACAACAAACCCATCTGTTTGCCAACCACAAATAAACCTCAAAGAAGAAGAAGAAGGGGAAAATGAGGAAGAAAAAAAACTGTTGTCGACATCGACAGAGGAATGTGAAAATGCATCTGGGATGGGCCTTTTAACAGGAACATCTGTGATGATGCCAAAAGCAGACACTGCTTCTTCTTCTTGAAGCAGAATCTGCTGATCAGTCATGTGAGTCACACTACGTCAGAAATGAGCGCTCAACACAAGCCACGTGCAGCTGATTTTATGTCTTGGTGACTGAATTTACTCAACCTAATGGAGCAGCTGACCGACTGCAGTGCAAATAAAATATGAAGTTGGGCTATTGTTTTGATTGTGAAATAGACAAGAACGTGGCTGAGTTGCAAAAAACAGCAATGAAGTAAGCATGTTCTGTCTCTTCTCCGTGTCTGAGATGTGTATCTCTCTTCTAGTCTGTCTTGTGCTGCTGAGCTGTGAAAAAAGGCAAAATGGCAAATTGTGTTTAGAAACCACAAATCCTTAAACCACACTGCATATTTGGTCAAACTGAATGAAACTTCAATAAAAATCTAAACTGACAGTCAGTGCAGACAATATAGGCTGTGGTACAATCCCTTATGGACACACACATTTTAAAACAAGGCAATGATTATCTCCTCTCTCTGCAAAGGTTAAGCTACAACTAATCAGGCCAGGATATTGCTGCCGTTAAAGCACTAACCAGCCTTGAGACAATCCAGTTGGAGTTCTTTAGTAACGTCTACGTGATCGCGCCTGAGGTTCACCTTTTGGGTGTGTCTGTGTGCTCATGTGCATAATCAGCGTGTATGATGAAGAGCAACAGAATGTTAGTGTTTTCAAATGTTTACACTACGGAACTCAAATTACCACCTTGCATTGTTTGTCGCCACGCACCAGTTAAGTTGCAGTTTACACCCATGTCTCCGCAGACGCGCGAGACGCTGTACAGGCAGTGACTGGTTGGTCACATGGTTTAACAAGACTCACCTGATTACCAGTGGAACCAATGATCTTGTGGTGATCTATTTTTTTTTAAAATGGATGTTGGTGTAAAGAAGCTACAAATTCAGATGCTCACACATATTCAAAAGTGGAAATCCAAGACCAATCAACCATCAGTATCTGACTTTGACCATCTGGGATAAGGTCTGTGTAGGTATGTTCTCAGTCATCCTGTTAATGGTAGTTTTAAGTGTGTGGGTCAAAGGTATCTGGACTACTACCTCTTCTCTGAGAGGCTTATTTAGCTTCACCTACAACTGAAGTTTAGAACTGAAAAGACTTTGGGATGAGGTGAAATGTCATCAAAACCCAGAGAGAAATTTAGATGTCTAAAGCACTTGAGACGACCATCTGGGAAATATGGCCCAAAATCTCCTCTTGTGTTCCTGAGTTATGACGATGACTAGCTCCCAGAGAAGTGTTTTTGCAATACTTGAGGCTACTGATCTTTGACCTTTTGGACATAAAATACATCACTTCACCTTTTTATCCTTTTTGACTTTTGGTGATTATTTAAGCCAGACTTAAATTTTGCATCCACAAGAATGCAGATAATGGACGGACGGAAAGACAAACACGAAAACATAATGCATCTGGCCATGGCTATGTGCTGAAGTGGATGCATAATAAAACAGCCTTTTGTGTGTGTTCATTTTCAACAGTAAATGTAGTTGAGGTGACGGCACTAAAGTTGGGCAGCATTCAGAGTTTTAAAAAAAATAGCTCGTAACTACAATAAAGCAAACAGAAAGAAGCAATGAAATACATCACAAAAACAGCATTGCAAACGCAAACACACCACAAATTAGTTCTGTGTTAAAAAGGGATATTAGTTAAAGGAAGTAAAGCCGTTGTGTATTGGTGTGTATGTGAGCATATAATTGTGATTAATCGACTGTTTTCTGCCAAAACCATAAACACTTCAGTCTGATTCGAGATCACAATCACCCGAAGAAAGACAACTCTAAAGCCAAGCGTGGGCTTTAGAAGCATGATCCTGCTTTTGACCCAAATCGAAAGCTCATTTCGACTGATTTTCAATTCAGAATGGAAACTGTGACTCTATTATTTAATAAGCCTTGGGGTAATTTGGAGCTTTCCAATCAAATTAAAGGGTTTGATCAAATCCCTTTGGTAACTAAGCAGAACACGCCCACATATTCCGCTTTGCTCAGATAAACACACATTACAGGAGATAAAAGGGCACTCTCGTCGCCATTTCAACGTATTGCAGCATAAACTGTTCTCTCGTGCTTCTAACTCTTTTGTTTGACAGTACCCTCATGCAAAAAGTGCACCAAAGATACTTTCCAAATGAGTCACATGTGATATGACTCGAATTTGAGGAAGTTTTGAAATACCAAATTCATTTGCTCTTCACTAGGTTCGATCATGGAATCCTTTGAATCAAACTCTTTAACATGAATTCATCCATATATTCATGTTTCTCCTCCTTTTCCCTCTCTGACCCGTGTGCTCTTTGAAGGGAAACTCCTTTGAAGTGCGTCAGCATCTGTTCAATGGAGATCCCTCCACGAGTTAGCTCTGACAACTAACGAGCGCTGCAAGGCTGCGAGGGCAGGGCATAAAGGCTTTGATATGGCCCAAGTGAGAGCACCTGTAGCTAGGGTTGCAAACAGTTGACCTCCTCTGGGCTCAATAATAACAGGTGGAATCCCAAACTGAAACCTCTCTAAGGCTTCAATCAAACACAGCTGCTGCTCTAGCAGGCAGGACCAAATACACACGTACTGAAATTTCTGGTTTGAATTTGTTTTTCCATTGATTCATCAGTTTCTATTAAGTACTGGCAAAGAACTCGGCGAGGAAATGAAACAACCACATGAGGACTGAGTCGTAACTGGTACTGTTTAAGTATGAAAGCTTGTCAGGACGGCCAAAAACACCAGCAAGGAGAGATCCATGGTCACGAAAAAAGACCAATATTCACAATAACAGAAGTCACGTTTCCTGTTTTCGTGTTGTGTTCTACAAATCCAAAATTGTCTTTATATGAAAACATACCCGAAACTGTCAAAGTCTTCCCCTGTAGAGATACCAGTTTTCTTTCTCTAGCAGGGCACGGTAACAAACTGGAATCTCCACTGACTGTATGAACTTTGGCCAACCTTGCCACTCAGCTTCTCGGGGAGGCTGTTTGACTGGACTCAGAAGGAGTGAATAGGGAAAACCCTCGTCTCCCATAGCTTGACTCACTTCCATACTTGTTGTATGAGGTGTAGCCTTTGTTTATTTGACACTATCTGTCCTACGGTCTTGGGCCTGAGTTAGCTTGTCTGTCCTAGCTAGCGTGATGTTTCCATCTTCCTTCCCTTCTAAGGATTCAAAGAGAAATCATCAGCTCTGGGAATTCCTCACGTTCGACCACATTGCCAGCATTCTGCTTCAGACCAGCACTGATTACGCTCCCTCCCTCCATTTATCAGCAACATGATCTCTGGCTGTGAGCCATTATCGGCCATGGAAGCTGGGTGCTCATCTTTAATGTGATACAGCATAGCGCTAGTATTTATGGTGTACTTGGTACAGAAGTGAGATTCAAGTATCATACCACTCATACAGTGGGTGATGAAATATGTCTCTTTGATGGAAAACGTGAAAATAGTTCTACACTAAACTACTACGAGTTGCATCACGCAAATTACATTATTTTTCTGGAGGAAGTGTTCCCACACCAATTCATTCTACACTTTTTACCTCAGACTGCTCTGATTAATTATCAATTCTCAACGGAGTATGTTTGTGAGAAAACATATAGGCAATTAACTGATTAACAACTAACTGTTTCCCTGTGAAGAACACCACAAAGTGAATATACAGAAGTGCTGTGAGTGCTGTGTGTACGACGTGCAGAGTGTCTCCAGCACATTAGATAAGAGCGGATGGCTGCCGCCCCATGATAAGCAGGAAACATCGGACGCGGCAGCATCTTCCTTGACTGCAAAGTTAAATGCAGATGATAAAGCTAAAAATACGACGGAGCGAGCAAACTAAAAATCTCAAAGAAAACACATTATGCGAGTGAAATATCAGGCCCGCCCCTACCCAATCACAATACTCAACGTATTTTACATATGAGAAGTCAAGATCGTGTTATGAACGGGTATGAAAAAGTAGACATGTACACAAGTTCAAAGCATAAATTCAACTTCACAATCCATTTGTAAACATCAATGTTTCTACTGGTCAACGTGCCAGATGATCTGTGGTCCAACATTAACTTTGAAGTCTATATTCCAGTGAGGGACCAAAACAAACCAAAACATTTTGAACCGCACATAAAATTTCATGCCTCATATGTCAGTGTTGTCTGTAGCCCTCGTTGTGTTGCCTAAATAATATCTTAGAAGCTGCTCCTGTGGGATTAGAAACCTTCTATTGCAGGAAACGGTTGTTTTGGGATTGACATATTTAGAAAATAGCACCAAATAAAAGGGCGGGATGTGGTTACATGTGTTTAACCTCCATGTGGTAGCTATTCAGTGTTTTATTAGACTTAATAGTTAAACGAAATAAATCTAGCAGAGACATTTAGGACATTTGCCAAAAGAAAGGTGAAGAAAAACCCGATCATAACATTCAACAAAGAAATGGGTTATTCTTCACCTGCCAAGTCACCAACAGAATAAACAGAATAGAGCAGCTTTTCAGTCACTGAAAACAAAACTGAAGGCAGAAAGACCCACAAACAAGCAGCATCTGATCATCTGCAGAAAAGGCCTGGAAAAGCGTTTCCAGGGAGGAAAACGCAGCATTTGGTCATATTCACGTGTTTTAATGTATTAAAAATCAGTTCTTTAATTTATAACGATGCTAAGTCCAATTACTTTTAAATCTCTGAATTACTATGTACTGCGCTTATTGCAATATTTCTGTTAAACACCCTGATTTAAAGGTGAAAGTCTACAGCTCAATGACCTCTTGATTGCTTCATTTCGAATCAATTGTGGCTGCACGCAGAGGCAAAATTGCAAAATTGTAAATATTTAAGGACATGACTGCATTACTTAGCTCCTGTCTCACTGAGCTGCTTTACCTGACCAGCAGTACTGGTCTTAACAACACTACGTGTCAAACTGAAGTCATTTATAAACAGCTTAACTCAATTTATTTGAATCCTTAAACAACAACCCTGCATTGGTCTGACCCACATATTCAAACACCAGAAGCCATGAGGCCCACTTTACTAGTAGCGCCGGGTGCAGTCAGCAGCTTCCGGCCTTAAATCACTGGTCGGCTGCTACAGCAGCCTGGATTTAAAGCTTCTTTGTTTCTGCTGTTTATCAAGACCAAAACAGTTTCTTTCCTTCCTCCTTTACCTTGTTTCATGTCCCATAACCTGCTATCAATCTCAATTTTAGTCCCTCCCTTAAAATCTGTCATTTTATTACACAGTCTCATGCATGTAAACACAATAAAAGCCATGAGACTCTCTGATCTGCCCACAGCCATCACCACCACCACCACCACCACCAGCACCTCCTGCTAACAATCTGCAGGTCAGACATGTAGCCCGTGCACATCAGACCGCACGACGTCCTCACTGCTGTCTGTCAGTTCGTTGTTTGTGATGGCGGGTCACCAGTGTACAGTTTAAAGCTTAAACAAAGTGGGCAGCAACACTGACCTTATAAAAGCAGATATACTCGTTTATCAGATCAGACAAGAGCAGAAGAATAAAGCCTCGCTTAAAATTAAAAACGTCTCAGGTGACATTGGAAGAAACGGTTACACTTTTTTCCAGGGAAAACAACACAACACAGTAAATTAGATAAAGTGAGCAGAGCAGATGAATCAATGATGCGGGAAGGTTAACAAAACAAAACACCACTTAGGGTTGTTGACAAGGTCACAATAATTTACCAATATTCTGCATTAAACAATCCAATTTGATTTCATATGTATCAAGCTTCATCTGTACTCAACATAAATATAGTATACAACCATTTTTGTTTAGCACTAATTTTTCATATGTTGATTTAAAAAAAAAAATTGCTGACCAATTATCAAACTGGAAAAATGAGTATATTTTAAACATGCAGTATTTAGCCATCCAAAATGAGTCCTGCCAAAAATAACTGGCAAGATTGATCTTTCTTAAGTTATACAATGTTAGATTTTAATGTTGCTATTTCCACTAATCTCCTGCAGGCTTATCAAGTGCAATAATGGATCAAGGCCTTGAGTTTCACTGTGACCTACAGTGGACAATCAATAAATCATTTTTCTCCTGATGGAGAACTATTTTCTTCCAGGAAGTTTCTGGAGTTTGGAAAAGGATAAACACTTCATTGGCACTTACTTACTGTAAGCATTTAATCTAACATCCGCTGTTTTTCATCAATGGGACTCCTTGTTTCTATTCAGCCACACGTCTTGATGATTAATGAAGGAAACACAAGTAGAAAAAAACAGAAAAATCAACTAGTACTTTTTGAAGGACAAAAAAAAAAGCAGCGCCAGAGTCTTCAGTCGAGTACAGCAATCAATTTCAGCACAAGTAGAGGAGAAAAATCGTCACTTCAGCCCATCTGAACCTGATGCTCATGCTTCTAGATGTATTAATATATCTGCACACATTCTGTTAGAGAGCTAACAGAATAAATACATCACACAGGAAAGACAGTGCACATCATCTTGCAACCAAGAGGATCAGGGCATGAGACTTGTCACGACCTGTCTGTGACTTGCTGGGTATATAGCTGATGGGATCAATCAATCATGAACCTCTTGAGCTAATTCAATGTGAAATGAAGAAAAACAGCCATTTGGGCCATTTCATACCTCGATTAAAAGTCAACAATAAAAACGGATGCCTCAGGATTACATGCAAGAAAGCAGTTTCTATTGTGCCGAATTCTTCACCACATTTAAGTTTTTAATTCTTAAGACAGGAAAGGTCCATCATATATTCATTCTCTTTTAATGTTTTATGTCAAACATATTATCCAAAGTTTAAAAATGTAAAGGAGGCTGGAATCAAACTTGCAACGCTGTGGCTCATGGCGGCACGTTAATCCTCTGGTTCACCCCAATAGCTAAGATTTTATTCAGTGCTTAGTATAGCCAATCACTGCTATTTGGGTACGATGTTATTAAAATTATCTGCGTCAACTCACACTTTGTGGAGTCCTAACATGCTGTTTTTTTGCAGCATTTATTCAGACATTTCCTTTGCTACTGTGCAATGAAATACCTGAAAAGCCATTAGCCTGCTCCAGCCCACAGCCGTGAAACAACCCATTATTCAGCCTCAGATGACTGTTGGTGCAGCATCTTGTGACCGGGAGAGCAGCGGGACCAAAAAAAAAAAAAGGTTCACAGTCTGCTGTTTGTTGGCCTGAAAACCAGTTGGACAATGTGACACTAAGAATTTCTGGGTAATTATGAGAAATAGCTGCTCAGGCTCACAGAGTCTGAAACACAAGCTGCCATTCATGGGTGAGAGGGGTCTATCTAACATTCCTATCAGTGCATCAGACTCATATTCAGTATCTAAAATGCAGGAATGGGCAAAAAAAAAAAAAAAAAAATTCTAAATCTTATTCAATCTTAATCAAGTTGGTTTTAAAGACAATTTTCTAGTTACTGAACAGTACAACCTGTCTTAAGTCCAACAAGGTAGCAAATCCAGCTCCAGCTGCTGAGCTGTAAGACCCTCACCATGTTAGCCTCACTGTTTGCAGTCATACAAGATCAGATGTTCTCTTTGTTCAGTCCCCAAAATCCAAGCACATTCCACAGGCCTTGTGCTGTGAGTTCTCCTGTGTGGTCTTTTGGAAAGTATGTCCTCTGCAGCCTGGCATTGCATGGCTTCCACTCTCCAATGAAATAAACAGACTCAAATAAGTTTCTGAAGTTGCTGCTACTAAATGATTAAAAAAAAAGGATGTTCTCTCGGGATTCAGAGTAAAGCGAATGACGGAATGACGATTCGAAACATTTGAGGGTGGGTATCTCGTACCACGGATCAACTATTTTGAGCCAGCCCTCATTTTCCCTGGGCAGCTAAAATGTCACTGTATCGGTACTTGTCTTGTCAAACAGAGAGCCTTTCTCAAACAAGGTTGCTTAGTGCTGTTTGTGTTGGTGTTGTAGCTGTTGCACTCACATAGGTGA
>KV751353.1:5768404-5791236 GCA_001698575.1 Mola mola
TGCGATCTAATGTGCAAATTTTAATCGCAAAGCTGGGAAATTAGGCTTACTTAGGCTTGCCATGTCAGTATTAGTAAAACGGAACCAGGTCCAAAGTAGTCCTCTGTTTAGGAACCAACTGTTGCTCCTTTGCCGCATAAGGCGAGTACTGAACGTCACACTGTGTTGCATGTTGGGAGTGAATGACATTTACTATTACTGGTTTACTGGTGTTTGTCGAAATGGATCTGACTGACAAAACAACTTTGGGTGTACCGTATCTATATGAAGCATAGAGCTGCGACTGATATGCACTACAGCACAATACAAACAATTTCTGTCATGGTGGATTATAGAGAGGTTTTAATCACTCATGATCTACTACCATCATAACGCACAACCCCTACATGAGATCAATATGGATTTGATATAGAGAGTCGGTGGTAAATAGGATGAGCAAATATAGAAAATTTTAACAAAGCCTCATACAGCATTGTACTACTGTACACTAATTCTTGAAGAGAAAGTTAGACTCAACAACACTTTGAACAGTTACCTGGTTCTACCACCACAAGACAGACACCACAATTATAAAATAATGTAGTTTGCTCTTTTTGTTTTAAGACATTAAGCTCTCTCCGGGTTGTTGAAAGCAGAACACAACAGTGTGACACATATGACAAAGTATGACACAAAGTCACATGAAAGCTGTGAAACCAGTACGGTACGGAAAATCGGACAACCACCCACAGGGCACTCAGCTCCACCCTCTCCAACTCAGTCGTTCCTGGTGAACTTTGAAATGACAAGCCAAGGCCAGAAGCTCGCCGTCTACACTGAGACTAAACTGTGAAAAACACCATCACGCGTCAGGAGAACAAACCTCCAGGTCTGCTCCTGGTCCTCAGAGTCAGACGTCAACGATTGATAACGACATACAGTTCAAGAAAGTGGAACAGCTGAAAATAAATTCAGTCTTTTGTACAAAAGTAGATTTTTTTTTGTACCCCCCCCGAACACCAGAGGAGGGAGGAGGTCCCGTTTCCTGTTTGATATTCTGATTTTAGGTTCTAACAGATTTCATCTTGTCCCAGTTTTGAGTCTCTTGGCAGTGACAGCGGAGTGTGCCTTCAGATCTATACGGTGTATTTCGGAGTGTACAGGATGTGATGAATGGCTGCATGCTGATTGTGTTCAGTCGCCAAGGCCAAGCAGAGTCCCTCCCAGCTGTCCAGCAGAAACAATGCATTCCAGAGGACCAGGACTGAGCTCTGAACAAGATTCAGATCGGCTGGACGGAGCTAGTGTTTGTGTGTGTGTGTGCGCGCTCCAGAATTCCCTGTTGGCAGAAGTCCCGGTCTGCTCAGTACCACAGTGACTGGGGAAGAGAACATAAACCACAGCAGGAACCGGGCTTTCCCCATCACACTGTTAATCTCCATGATCCTGACTCATCTTACCTCATGACCAGATGCACATGTATGTATAGTATCTAGTTCATTATTATGTAGAGGGGAAAGTTTACCACACACACACCTGTGTTTGTGTGTGTGTGTGTGTGTGTGTGCCAGTACTCTGTCAGCTGTGTGAGTACAGGGAAGTGAAATCTCAACTGTTGCCAACACAACATGAGGAAACCATCAAGCCTTCACTTCCTGTTGGCTTTCCATCCGCCCTCCATCTGCTCACTTACACCCCTGACCAACGCCTTGCCCTGTATCTCTGAGGAAATAAATTCACTCACACAGACATGCAAACAGGATTTTGGCTTCCAACAAGGATAAAACACAATAATCAAGATGAAACGCTTGAGCATCTTCATTTGCGTTTCACTGCATCTCCTTTATTTTTTTTAGCCCCTCCCTCAAAGTCTGAACGCACCCTCGGCTCGTCTGGGGCATGTTTAGTTAAGCTCAAAAACCAAGGTCACGGACCAAGAGCCTGAAGGTAAAACTAATCCTGCGGTAAGACGGGAAGATATCACATGGTGCTCAGCAAGCGCTCTCATTCACCTACACATGCACACACGCAAATTAAACCGATGTTGTGCGTGAGGACATGGACCGTTGTTATGCTCTGTGAGCCTCCCAAAACCATGTGCAAATCAGATCGAAGACAACCAAAGCTTATGACATTCTCTACAGTCAGAGAAAAGTATGACCCACGTCACTAAAATTAAACACAGTGCAGCCCATGCTGCCGTCGTCTGCATTGTATTTATATTTCTTACTTAGGTATCGATATTATATACAATGTTAAATAATCACGATCTGAACATTGTCCAAAATAAACCTGAAAATGACTTTGTTATAAACAAGCAAGCCAAAACTCCACCTGTTAATCTAACACTACACTTCAGGCTGAACGAATGTGAGTGGAAGCTGGTCCTGCTGCTGGACCCAAACTTAGCTTACTGTCTTTTAAATGCAAATTCAAACGCCTTTATGTTGTTTCAGTGTTTTTCTAAAAACAAAATAAAACAAATGGTCTCACATGTTGGATGCATTAGTGTTGAACAACATGGCGACACGCAGCACGAGAGGATTTTTGTCAGCTCTCAATAGCACTGCTTTAACTTGTATACTGTGGTGTCCCTCGTTTTAATATCTTTGACTGTAAAGAGACATTGTAGAAAATGTTCAAGGGCAAATCAAGGACAGTCACATGCCTTTCCAGACATGTATTGCAGGGTGCAACAACAGATGCCTGAAGCTCAACTTCAGCAGAGCCGGTGAACTTGGTTCAAAATGGACGTTGTTGCAGCAAAGCTCTAAATTCTAGAATCTGGATGCTTTGGATTCCTACACATGTTCAACCAGTTAGAACAGAAGAGCTATACAATCAGCGCAGTTCTAAGTGGGCATGCAAGATTGAAGAAATCACCAGTAATGGCCAGTATCTATCCAAATCTGAAATTTTGTCACACCACAGCCTTTATGTTCATAAGCTGTGGTGTTGAAGATGGGCCAGAAAAATGTTTTGGAGAGCATGGCATTGTCACATTGACAATGACAATAAACTGGTCATTCCTCTACCATGTTATCCCATTAAGACATTTTTGTGAAACTCTGCCATAGCGTGTACATGAATGACGTATAGATGAAAACTGTGTTTTGTGAGGCCACAGTGAAAGTTTATGACTGTGATGAATCATTTCTTCCGAGTAGATGTTCGTGCCATATTTCTGTGATGTTATGTTAATAAAAAAAAAATAAATAAGAGAACATTTTACACAGCCTGTTCAAGGAGGGAACGTTGCACCATTGTTGCTGTATTAAAGCTAAGTAGGCGGAACAGAGTGTTATTGTTGTTCCACTGTTTTGACAATGCTAACCACAGCTAGCAGTTAACGCAAAAAATAAGAAAAAGCAACTGAAACTGTCTGTGGTGAGATAACACTGAGTCAGGCGCTGCTTACCTTCTGCGAATAGGATGAGAAGGGTGGGTAATGGTTGGTAATACCATGTTATTTCATTGTTTAAAAAGCACTGCTGGACGCATATATCGAAGGTCAGGGTAGTGACCCGTCACTGCTGTGATACATATCAGGTCTCTTTCGACTGGCTTGCAGTCTAAAAACGTTAATATGTTCAGTGTCAAAAACCAAATGTAGTGTGGAGACGCAGCAGTGCTATAACACAATCTCTGTGTAAAAAATAGCTAACGACAGCTAAATTAAACCTGCTGCTTTAGAGAGCTGTATAAGTCACTTACTCGCATCCTCTTTAGCAGTGTGAAAGAGCAACACTTCCTCTTATTTTCTTTGATTTGATATTTATTTATATTCTGCACTGTCTTCTGAGTTATAGTTCCTGCCTATTTTGTAAGTGACTCATAGGACCCAGCGTTAAATCCATCATTAAAGTTTAGACAGTGATGAAATGATGAAGCACTAACTGAGTCAGTTCACTCACAAGTCTGTACCATGTGTTCTGGCTCCGGCAGCCAAAAACCTCTCTGCTCTGACATACACTTTCCTGTGGCATCCCCCCACTTTCTTTATTCTGTCATCTTTATCAGTTGTTAACATGCGGCGAAGGGATGCCAAATAAGCTCGCAGCATTTAACACGCATACACATATAGTACAAAAACACTCACAGGCACACACTGAACTACTGCAGAACCGAGGGTCTAAATTACACAGCGGCTCGAGCTTTTCAGCTAACACTCATTCTCATTATTGATTAATCTGCCAATTCATTGCACAAGTAATTAAAAATGACAATCACAAATTTCAAGTGAAGTCTTCAAATTGTTTGGCAAGGAAATATTTTTCATTTACTATCATGGTCGACAAGGACAAGCAGCAAATCCTTATAATTAGAGCTGCAACAATCGACTATTTTTATAATCAAATAATTGTTTCAGGCTTTTTCAAGCAAATTTATTGAACATTTGTTGGTTCCAGCTTTTTAATTGCTGGGTTTTGCAGCATTTCTTTGTCATTTCTAGCAGTAAATGAAGAGTCTTTGGGTTTTAACTATGAGTTGGACGAAAGAAGCAATTTAAAGACGACACTTTGGGTTCTGAAAAAAATGTGATGAGCATTTTTCTATTTCTATTTTCTGACAAGTTACAGAGAAAATGATTAATAAATTAATTATAAAAACAATGTCACATTAGTCAATTGGTTGCAGCTTTACTTGTATTTAAACAAAAAAAACAGCAAATATTTCACATTTCTGCTTGAAAAACGAATCAACGATTAATCTTAGATAATTGCCAAACTATATATTCATTCAGCTCTCTGCAATATTTAGCTAGATGAGCCATAACGTTAAGACCATTGGCAGTTGAAGTGAATAACATTGATCACATTGCCACAGTGCACACTGCTGTGAAACTCTTGATCCTGGAATTCACGTGGATGCCACTTAACTCAAACTATCTGCCTCAAACACCGTTACAGGTTTCATGTAATTTGATGATTCCAAAAATTTGTACTTTTAGACCACACATAAGGACATACAGTATTTGCACACTGATAACTTATCGTCAGAGCAACTGTTGAACTGTTGCAATACTGTTAAAACTCACAGAGAAGCACATACACTCGCACATAATATTCCCACGCACACATCCATCTGTGTTAGTACACACGCATACGCAGCTCAGCTCGCTGCAGCTCATCACATTCACAACAAGCTTCGACACCTCTCTGCACCAGTGGCTTTATCAGGATTAAGACACACACACACACACACACACACACACACACACACACACGAACATGTCAGAGCAGCATCTTCACCTTTAGCAGATGAGAAAAGTTTGTTAGAACACAGAGAGGGAAACATTTACTAAGGCTGACACCTCCAGAAATCCTTCTTCAGAATTTATCAATAAATAATACATAAGAATGAATAAAATGATGTATGTGTTAGTATGCGTCATTGTTAGTAGAGATCACAGTATGTTAGTAGAGTATTTACTTTGTATCCTTGTGGTCTATAAGTCAATTATGAGTTATATTTTCCCTCTTTCCGTATTCATTAAGCTTGCGTGTCTGTGATTCATGAATTATTTGTTAATGGTTTCCTTTATTCTGAGGATTTCAGTATGTACGACACATTTGGCCAATCCCTCATCGCGTCTGCAAGAATCAGACAGCGGCATCCCACACCTTAAAATACTCTTTAATTATTGATGATTATCTTCCAAAATCCGACCAGTTTCTCCTTGACACCAAGAGAAGAAAGTCAGTCAAGGTGTTTCTGACATATTGTGCTCATGTCACCCCCTGAGGTGCAGCCTGGTGTTGTACCTCTGAATCTGTGTCCATGAACTCGAGGTCTGCTGCTGCACTCAGTGATGAAAGCTGCTGTTCGGTCTTCATCATCCTGCCCATCACACACAAACTCCCACATTTCCACCCACTGAACACCTGCCAACCATCTCTCACACACACAAGCGTTATGCAAGTGTGTCAGGGGGACACTCGGACAGTCCAGCTACAAGATGCTGACGCCTCCATGTCATCTGTGTGGATATTTCCAAAAAGCAGGTGCAGGATGAACCCACAGCAACGAGGGGTCTCCAAGCAAGTCTGTCAGGTCCGAGGATGAGGCATACGACACCTCGGGGGGGAGTTTGTTATTGTCTCTGCGAGGACATTAGTCAGTTCAATCCGCATTTAGGTCAGTTTCACAGGTTGGCTAACTGCTGAGGGAGTCTGAAGCATCAGCACTGTTCCTATGGTTACCAGTCCATTAACATACTGTACATATCGCACAGCAGTCAACTGGTGTTCTGCACATTCTGCAGTTGAAACAATGACTAAATTAAGATAAGACTTTATAATCAGTGTATTGCTGAACGGTAGTATCAAAAACCAAAATTGACCTTTAGTCCGAATCTTCAAATACAACCTCTAGGTATAACCTGTAGGTCTGAAGAGCCGGCCTGTAACCGCAGTATGAGATTAAACGGTGTCCAAACTTGGCATGAATTTGTCAAAACATCAACCCGACTGAGCTGAAGAGCAGTTAAGCAAACCCAGCTAGAATTCTGTCCACATTTTGACCTGAAAAGACACCATCTGCCACGTCGATTTATGGTTCAAACAAACACATTTAATCATTACACATGTCATATTTCAGCCGTTCATCATTACAGTGGAAAGAGCTCTCTCCTGCCAACAGGGTTATAAAAGTGTGATAAAGGCCAATGGCTCTATTATAAGCAAAAACACTGAGACTCTGCAGGGCAGAAAAACTCCATATCTTAAATCTAGGACTGAGTCATTAATAATTGATGCCGACTTACATAAGAGACAAAGTGTGCACTGCTGCAACTTGTTCACATGCAGATATTCCATCCGCAGAGGGGCTTCCAAGATTCCCTGAATTTTAAAAAAGAACCTACTGGCATAATGTCCGGTGTGGCCACTTCTTTAGGTCTCTGCAGGAGCTTAAGTCTCTAGAGGTGCAGGACTGCAAGGAGTGGGCGCAGTGATGGATCATTTCCAGCCATTATCTCCATTCTGATCAGAGGAAATAAGCCTCCCTACTGAATTTGCTCACTCACTCGATGGTTAGTGTTGGACTGTGCTTCTGTTGGGACTCTCTCACACACACAATGAGGACATTTTGACAAGATACTGTCATAGCATGTTGTACTAAACATCAAGGGTAAGACAAAATACTGTGTGTATAAACAGTGCGACTACGTACAGATTTGCATTAAATAAAGGTTTTTCCATGCCATTAATACCAAGACATCCATTTATTGTCTCGGCCAACATTGGTTCAAATGATTTATCAATGTGACGATGTACTCGATCGAACATTCATTTAAAAGTTTTCACAATCAAAGTTTCTGGTTCAATGAAAATTTTAAAACTGTGACTTTTGTCATTTAATCGACAGGTCACTTTGGGAATAATTGTTTATGCTATAAAATTTCATATGCCGGCATTTCGTTCTGCAATCAAGCCACATTGAGGCTTCTCAAAGTGCTGAGGTGAACCAAAGACAGCATTTAGATTGGAACTGTGGTCTCAATTGTAAACTGCTTGAGTAAAAGTCTGCTTCTTTAGAATGTTGGGTGAAGCCTGAAAACATCCGGTCACTGAAGAGGCCCGAGCTTGTTCGAAGGAAAAACAGCAGATTTGAAAGATAATACATGATATGTTACTGGACTGTAATGGAAAACAAACGGAACAAAGCATCTCTCCTCTTTCGCGTTTGTCTACGGCCCCTCATAGCCAACTATTTCAACAAAAAAAAACGAGTGTATTCAGCTGCATTATTTGACTGACAGCTTACGCGAACCAACGTGTGCGTGTGACTGCGAGCCTCGCAAAACAAACAACACTGTGATTGTCATAGTTCAACAGTCCAGCTACCTTAAACCGACTGGCCGACTCGCAGTGCTGAATTGTCAGGTCTGTGCGCCCATATTGATGTGGGTGCATCACTAATTATCTGCTTTGAGTGAAGGACAGATGTGGACTGACAGCTGGTGAAAAATCCAGTGAAAACTAGCACATTTTAACATAACTGGCCCCCTTTTTCTTCTGGATCCTGTAATCTTGCCAGAATCACCAAAAGCCCCAACAATTTTCAGCTATCGTACACTGAAAGTTTTATTTTCCGATTCCTTGCAGGGAGCTTCTCCTTGGCTGGATTTAGCGGCAGAGGAGCACAGATGGAGCAATGCCCTCGTTTGGAGGTCACAAGCTGAGGAGGAGTCACCATTCTGAGCAGAGATGCGGGATCCCCCTCCCTCCTCACGCAATGGGGCAGGACACACCCAGATAGAGATGGAAGGAGGAGGAGGATGAGGAGGAGAGGGGGAAAATAAGGAGCAGCGCTGCCGCCAGAGCTCATCCGCCCATCTTAGCAGATGACGCAAAGGCGGTTCTTCGAGCCGAACGCCCGTTAATTAAAAGCGAGTGAGCGCTTATCTTAATTTCGTCCAGCGGCATTTAACTGCTTGGGATCGCCTGGAAAGCATTAAGTACTGTTTACAATGCGAGGAGTAAAATGTGGGCAAACCACTCAGAGGAGCCGAACGAGCTCGTCCTGGGCGAACCGCATCTATGACAACACAAATGGGCGCATTTTAATATCAAGACATCCGCAGCAACCAGTGTGCGCTGGGGAGAAAAAAACAACATGTCTTCGCTCAAGTTATCCGAGTCCATTTAATTTGCCGATGACAAAGGGTTTTTTTTGAAACCAAGGGAAATGTCACTCGGGAAACAAACCCCTGCAGGCAGAGACCGTGGGCGAACAGTTTCCAGACACTCGGAGACATCCGCAGGCGGTCGCCGCGTGCCCGCGCTCCGGTTCCGGGAGACCGTTCACCAGAGCGCCGTTCACAACCACACCATTTTAACTGCACTAATGCATTAAATAGTCAATGTGAGCGTTTGGTAAAACTTTTAAAGCTTCTCTGGATCGCTGAACACCAGATCTTCAATTCGGCTCGTGTTTCAAGGCAGTACAGATGCCTTGTTTTACTAAAATGACAACTTTTCACAACCGATAGGCAAACACGCAGCGGTACCGAGCGACCACTGCGTGCCAAGTCTCAAAGTTAAGATCATGTCGAGATAAGTGCTGCTCGAGCAAATGTGGGTCCGCGAGCGTGTGAACGAGCGCGTAGCGGCTCAACGGCCGTTTGGAACAGCCAGGAAGCCGCGTTGGTGTTCAGCCTCCGTTCATTTGAATGGAGACCCGACAGCGTTGACTGCGGACAGGAGAGAGGCTCGTCTCGGGGCTGTGACCGAGCTAACTACTGGGGACGTTCGGCGAGGGGTGGAAGCGCTCCCCGGGGAGTTCGTCCGACACCGTCCACATTTTCTTGTTTTAAATATAATAAAATATTGGCCATAAAACAGAACAGTCGAGAGTTCCGCACCTGCAGTGAATCCCAACATTGGGGCGCAGTTCGTCGCTAAGTGGCTGTCAAGGTAAAGAAGCGGCAGCTGTTGAACGTTACCCGGATTCTCAGCAGCAGTGCGGACAACCGGGGACGCGATTCAAATTCACTTTAACGGGCACCGGCGGCCGAAAGACGACTCCTCTCCGGGTTCCAAGCCACAAGTGAGCGCAAACAAACTGTCCTGACGGTGGATAAAGTTTGGGAGACGGAGAATAGACGTTTACCTCCGCTCGGTCGGTCGGTCGGTCGGTCGGTCGGGGGGCAGGGGGGGGATCCTCGTCCAAATCACGTCCCGCGGTCGCGTCGTTGAGGCAGGGCAGCGTCTTCAGTTTAACCGGGGTTTGTCCATTTCCCAGCGGGGCCAAACGACCGACAGAGCCGCCGCGGGGCGAACAGCTTCAGCGTCCTTTCGCCTTTTCCGCCCTTTAAACCAGTTTCTCCTCGCTCTGCAATTACGTTCGCAGAGGCATCAGATATGTTCCCGCATCGGCAGCCTCGAGCAGGAAGGAGAAGCGAGCTGTTCCAGACTCGGCCAGGAATCGATCCGTCGGAGGGGAGCCGTGAACTCCTCTCTCCCGAGGTGGAGGCGGCGGAGGGGAGAGGCTCTGGGCACACAGAGCCGATCCGGTAAATGAGCGCTGCTGCTGTGTCTGAGTTGGAGCGCGGTGGGTGGAACTGTGTGTGTGAGTGTGTGAGTGGGGGGGTGGTGGTGGTGGCGACGGGGAGGTCCAACACATTCGAGCGGGACCGGAGAAAAGACCCAACGGCCGAATCAACGTCCGTCCTTGGCTGGCCGGAGGGGCTGAGAGAGGGAGGGAGAGGGAGGTGAACTGGTGCCGGAGACCGCGACAGATAGTCGTGGGGGAGGGAGCAGGCCGGGATTACCCTGCGCTTAAGGTGGATCTATGAATTTATTAGGTAATCATGCAGGAACAGAACCCCGCGATCGAGCACATCAGCCCCACGGTGAAGATCCTGGCTGCAATCCCTATGAACTAGAGAGGAGCAATTATCAGGCTTCACATCTGGAGTTCTTCTGGAGTTCCTCTGGATCTCATCTGGAACTCCTCTGGAACTCCTTGGGGGCTCCTCTGCAGCTCCTCTGGAACTCCTCTGGAGCGATGTATGGAGGCTCATTCTTGCCCACGACACAGAATCAAATAATGAAAGGCTGTGTGATTTATTATAGGGTCTACTTAGTCTCCTCTGAGATAGAATATTTAGAGGAAGTAAATTATATATTTTTCTAAATTATATCGATACATTGAATAAAATCTAATAATGTTTAGGAAAAAACAGTTTAAATAGCATCTCAAAAATGGAATATCCTTATTTTTAATTTATTTGATAAAGAAGAACATATAATATTGTCTGGACTCATTACACAATACAAGGAAATTAAAATGTTACAATCAAAATTTAAACGACTTGAGGGCTTGAGATTTTTCACTTTACGTAGAATCAATGTAGTATATATGGAAGTTTAACTTTCTGAAAATCAAATTATGAAAAAAATGAAAATTTCAATGTTATTCTATTTTTTTGAGACACAAGATTGAAATAATGACAATTTGAGAATAAATGCAATCATATTTTAACAAAAATGAATAAAATCTCATTTACATGGAAAGCGCACACCATTTTGGAAGGAAAAGATGATAAAAACCTACTTCTACATTATGTCCAAGAATAAAAGGTTGAAGCACTTTTGAAAATATAGAAGTGAAATATTTTGACAGAGAAAAAAATATTTTTAAAGTAATATTAATTAGACAATATTTGACAAAAAATTACACAACACACATCCAAACATTTCAACAAGTAATGTATTTTCTCAAATAAGATTAGGGCATCGTGTATGAGAATGAATATGAAACACACTGCGAAGAAGTATTAATGTTTCAAGATTACAATAATAGTCACCAGTAAAATTGTGATACTGTAAAAACGATAAAGTTTTAGAAAAAAAGTTGTAATATTCAAAAAAGAAGTCGATATTTTGAGATTAGCTCAATGTAAACGTCATAATAACTGTGTAATTTTTAGTTAGCTGGGATAAACAAAAACCCCAAATTTTACCTGATGTCTGCTTTAATGTGTCATCTCCACCAAAATATGGGGACCCATTGATGCCGGCAGTGAAATAGATTAACAGATATTAGTTTCACATGTTATTGGCACAGTAAAATAAAATGAAGGCAACCAGTCCGTCAGAATCAATAGCTCATCCTCACCACCACTAGGTGGCGATATGGAGTCTGATGGGGGCAGCATATAAACAATATGTATCATTTCCATTAAAATCTTTATAGCACTATAAATTAATGGGCAGAATTTGGCTAAATGGTTCAAGGAATAAAGAAAGTAGCTGGCAGAGGGAAGAAACATGAATAAATCTGAACTATAGCAATATGTTTGTCTTTCTGCATAATCTTTATTAGTATCAACAGACAGTTTACTAAGGATTATGAAATTAAGAGTTGATCTCAAAGACGCTTAAAGTTTTTAACTTATTTAGCGAATACGGTGGTTTCATCTTCTTAAATGGATTTGTCACTTTCCTTTTTTGTTAGAAATGAAAATAAAAATCAGAATTGCTTTACATTCAGACTAATTGACTAATCAACTAATCAGAATAGCAGGTTGACTGCCAAGGAAAATAATTGTAAATGCCCCAGTGTCAAGGCTAATGAATATTCTACTAACATTGTTTTTTGATGAACAACATTCTCAACAAACAACAATCTCTTTTGTTCTGCAGAGTTTTCACAGATATTGGCTACCTGCCCAGGGACTGCAGATGGAATTAAGCTAATCAGCTAAATCTGGTGCAATGCATCTTCTGTTAATATTCAAGATTAATGTACTGTAAATCATACACAGTCCCTGACAAATTAAACAGTAAGATGAGCAAAACAGTTCCTGTACTGATCCCACAGTGGCCGGAGAGCTTCATCTGTGCCGCAAATCAAACCACTGCCCAAAAAGAAGAGATGTTATGATGATGTTGAGTCTCATTCTCGGGTTAGACAGCTACTCATCCAAAGCAAAAGAAACGCACAGCATCGATGTGCGATGACCTGAGAATGACACTCGGCAATAAATTACTGTATGTTATATATTATACCTTTAACAAGTGGAGAGGAGTGTTCACATGTCATGGCAGTTGATGGGTAGATTTAACATTATTTACCTTATTTTTTTTTTTTTTTTTTTTTTGTAACTTCTGTTATGGTGGGAAAAAAAAGCTCACGTTATTAAAACCTCAGTGTGTGCCTCAGTACATCATCAGTGCGTGATGTGTCATCATGAAAAGAGATGCAGATGCCCACTGACTGTGCTCATCTGTGCTGCATACTTCTGGTCTAAATGCAAAACATAAAAAAAAACAACCTGAGAAGAAATGTTTCCCTGACTGCCAGCTGACCACTCAATCAGCTCTGCCTCCTACGCTATGCTAATGACAGAGAGGCAGAGAGGTGGTTAAAGCTGTCATTTAGCAGCACGGCACAATGCTTCTCTTTCAATACAACACGACTGCGGATGAAGGAGAGCGCGCAGATTCTCGTAACCGTTCCCAGAGTCACCATCATTCACCAGCAACCGCAGCCTCTCATCCTTTCTGTGTGTCTGCTTCAGGCTTTACAGTCTTTGTAACATATCACCTTCTGGCATTAAGCATATCAGGAACAAGTCCCCTTCAAAGAACGTATCCCAGAATAGACAGACATGCAACAGATGTTTTTGTAGATCAACCTTGTAAAATTACGGTATTGATAAATCAGCTTGTAATTACATTAATTACATTAAAACTAGAAAAAATATTCAGTAGGGTGCATACCTCCACCACCCACTCTACAAAAGCCTCCATGTTATTGAAATCCGTATCCTGGATTAGAAAATCAGTTATATAGATACAGAAATCAGATCAGACCCAGATCAATATATGCAGATCCAGATCATGAAAAAAAAAACAAAAAAAACTGGAAAATCCATTCAGTAGTTTTTTAGTTATGTCCATGTATGAAAATTGATCCTCATCCAGAATCCGGATCATCACCCAAAGTTTTTCTTCTCGTGTCACACTGAAGGTAGGTTAAACTCCAAATTTCATCCAAATCTCCTCACAACCTTTAAAAAAAAAATGACATCATCAACGCTGACCATCTCCTGACAGGACAAAGCTGTTTGGGAAGCATGAGAGGGACCGACACAAGCTGGATTTGATGTTGTCTGGGTGTCCCGGCAAGTTCATCAATTCTTACTTCAACATCTCTTCTTCAGTTGTTTAGTGGAATGCTGCGCCACTGTTTTGCACTCAAACTTCAGAAATGTTTTGTGGACTACAATACACTTCATTTTTGGGTGAACTGTTCCTTTTACGTATGAATGGTTTCACACTTTAACAATCAGAAATTATCTCCTGTTGCACGTGTGGCTTTAGTGAAGGTTTTTAAAGTCACCTGATATTGTTGTTGAGCTGGTGCTTCTATTCTTTCATCGTTGGCGGCCGACCACTCCTTCCCCGCTGCTGCGAATCGGATCCAAAGAATGTGCCGTGTCAGGACTCACCTGCCTGATTGGCCGCGGCACATCCCCTTCCCTTCATCAAACCCACTGTTGCCACAACACACCTGTGTATCTATTGTCAATACATCCTGCAGGGACAAACACGTCGGCTGGGAGAGCGGCCCAAGATTTAATTTGAAGAGGGCCACAAACTACTGAGTTATGAGGATGATACCCAATCTAAGTCACATGATCAGAGTTTGAAAACACGACTGTGAAATCAGCTTTTTTTACTCTTTTATTGTAAATGGATCATTTAATGTAAAGTTAATGAACTGGTGAACAATGGAGCCTCGAGTTCGATGAATCACTCTGATAGCCGGCTGAGATATTCCACTTACAATTCATTTCTGCTTTGTCACTGTAGTGGAGAGTTGCGCGGGCTTCCATCCTCTGGATTGTTTCGATTTTCTGATGCAGCAAATGCATCCCTACAATCTGCGCCACCATCAGAATACTAGGCTAAGGCCGTACCTTTCTAAAAGCTCTCTGCCTGTTTTCCTAAGCACTGGCAGGGGAACGCGCATTATCAGCGGCACACTGGTCGATGGTGAGCAGGTGTTACTGACTCACGCAGGCTCTGCATGGCCTTTAACCTTTCACGGACTTTGAGGCACCAGTTTTAAGCATCAGGTTAAAATTGTGCACGGTCCACAGTTACCTCGCTGGTCAAGAATGTACTGTAGTATGTCAGGGAAAATGGTGCGTGCTCTCAAGAGTGTGATGAGCAAAACTGGCACAGCACCAGGGATTTCCTGGTTATAGTCAAGGTGAGCAAGTGGACAGGTTGGTTTCAGAGCAGTGCTCTTGGGCCAAAATTAAAACAATGATACCTTCTTCAGGATGGGATAGAGTGGGCGGTACGTAGAATCGAAGGCAAGCTCTGTGGTCGGGCCTGGACTGGACTGTCGAACGGGTTCCTCATCTTCCAGATCAGCCTACTGATGCCAAAGAGTTCCAGGTGGTCATTTCTGCCATTTGACTGTGGAAAACACACAGTCCCAGTCACTCTGACCAGCCAGCTCTGCTGTTAAACTCTTCTTTATATTTGTATTTCAATGAGAGCAAACAATGGAATCATATTATGTCTCTGGTATACTGTTATGTAAATGTTACTCTGTCTAGATTTGATATTCCTCTAAATGTCTTGAGACAGTACCTCACTATTAGATTAAATATAACACTGGTCTGTATGTTAGTATGTTGATGTACTGCTCACCTTGTCATTGCTTGTGAATGAATTGACTTAAAGAGGTCCAACTGGTGTCATTTGGCACCCGCTACAGATGTTTAACTTTGGGCTTTCTAGGTCAAAGGTCAAGGTCACTAAAAGTTTTTTTTAAAAAAAATGTTTTTGCACATATTTCAATAAGTCATTGACATGAAGAGGTCTAACTGGTGTCATTATGTAACTAATCTCAAGGTCCATCACATAGCAAGACCTAGCTGACTCTGCAGTTCATGTGTCACCCGACACGCGGCGCCAACATGTGCTCTTTTTTTTTTTGCACCAAATGACCTTGACCTGAAAATCAGAGTCAATCATAAACTCACAGAAATGTCCAAAACAAACACTAATACCACAGTCTGGTAGAAATCTGAACTATAAGCTCATAGGAAAAAAGAGCTTATGTTCTAGGTGACTTTTTGTTTGCACGTACTTTTGCAAATTTTGATTATTATTATTTTTATTTTGTTTTCATCCTACTGATTTTATTTGTTTGATTTTTTATTTGTACTTAGGCCTGTTATATTGCTGCACCACACCCGAATGAACCCTCTGGGGGGAATAAAAGCTTATCTGACAAGATGAGCAGAAAAATAACGTGAAATGTTGTAATAAGAGTGAAGCACTGCTGAGGCTTCTCTTCCACCATTAATAGTAATCTTTAGTTGAGTGCAGATGCTATCTTAGAGAAAAAACTTGACTTTAATCCAGCTAATACAAATTAGCTGAGAGAATCTGCCACCAGTTTGTTATTTTGTTTTAAGTGGTGGAAGTGCTGACTGGACAAAACTGACTAAAACTGAGCAGCGTCAAATGCAGAATATCGTGAACATTTTTGTCTTGCAGGTTCAGTGAAAAATTGCTTAGCAGCAGGCATGAATGAATCCAGGTTGCTCAGGTGTGAGTCAGGAGGAGGGTTTTCGGTGTCAGCCTGCCTCTTTCAGTCAGCATGATCACCTTCTGCCAATCTGCATGTTTCCATTAAACTTACCTGTTACCACACGAAATAACTTCTGAGCTGGAAAATGACAAAGGTATGAAAAAGATGCTGAGCGTGACTCAAGCCAAAGCTGTTTGGTTCTTTGTTTGGATTTAAATTCACCACTAAAACAGCCTGCACACTGTCACTCTCTTGACATATCCACACAAAATGACGATGTAAGCACGCCTAATGTTTGCTAACACTTAGCATGAGCAGTGTTAATTCAACAGCTCGACACACTGCCTGTTGTAAACAAACAGGAGCTGTTTGGTTTGCCAGAAAGTTACCCGACACAAGAGAAGAACCCACGAGTCCGAGCTCCTGAAAAACATGAAGCTGTCCCCCTACCAAACCTTTAAATTGTGTGATTTAAAATATATCTTTAATATAAGCTAAACGCACTGCTGGAATAATTCACATATAAACACAACACATCTTGGAGGTGTTGTTTCTGTTAATGTCCCCTCTTAATGTATCTTGCTCCATATTCTGAACTGTTATAGAGCCGGCCTACGTCACATTTATGTTCTTTTAGGCTGAAATCAAGCAATGTAAAAGTGGCTGCACCAAAATGGAAGAAAAACAACCTAGTGATACCATGCCTGAAAGCTGCAGCTTTAGTAACGGACAGTAAAACAAGACACCCGTGGCTTCAGGCCGTTTGAGCCTGTTGATGGATGGAAATCAGACGCAGCCTTAATGCTGCTGTAACTACAGCGTGAACAATAACAATGGATGGCCCTACCATAAAACAGACACTTTTCAAATGGAGTTTGGTTAAACATTTTGTCATCTTGAAGGACCACCAGGAGCAGGAAGCCTTCGAACATTAATAATTCACACAAATTGAGCTGGCAGATGTTCTACTAATGAACCTTGTGAACGGTATAAAGTGAAGAAGGAACTCGAAATGTTTCTACTCGGCTTGGCTAATTGTAAACACAAACAGTCTGCCGCAGGTGACACAATCCAATAAGGTATTTGTGTGTGTCAGGCGCGTCACCTTTAACGGAGCCAGAGTGAATGAGACTCATTAACAATTCATATAGGACACAGACAACATTTTTGTCAAGATTTAACTCTCTAAAACCGGCCATTCTGAGATTACAACAGGTCTTATCTGAGGCTGGTGTTTGGCCTTTTTCATCCGAGCCGTGAGAAGCTACTTTCATTACCTAAAGATATATGGGGCGAATGGGGCCCACTAACGCAGGAGGCGTTCCAGAGGCTGGATGGAGAGTGTCCTGAGAGATGCAGTTCAGGGCAAAAAAGTCATCTCCCATCTGCCTGTAGCTTGAAAAGCAGCAGGAGCTCTGTCACACACACACACACACACACACACACACAAAAAATTGATTGTCTTCTTGCACAGCCACAGTGGCCACAACATCTTCAAGTCTCAAACCCCTTTATGAGACAAAAGCAATCAAATGCACCCAAGTTTCCCTGCCTTTAAATCACTTCCTCACAGTCCCGTTCTCCAATGTCAGTCCAGTGTAGCTTGAACTCATCCCTCAGCAAAATGACCAGAATGTTATTAGACATGTTTGAGTGATTTCATTAAAAACTGCGTTAACGGTAGAACTGATTTTGGGCCGTGTTTGTTGAAAAGCGCGCTGCGACACAGGCTGAAGAAAGGCTGCTGACTGATCTTGTTGTCTGCAGTGTAATAGCGTCATACATCACTGTGTGATGTGTTATTGGTGCTTCTGCCCCGCAGTTTCACAGATCCGAGAGACCGATTCCACCTGCAGCGCAGACTTACTGCAGCACTGAGCGGCCACGGCCGAATTTCATGGAGACACGACTTTACACATATTATGTTATTTATTTTTTAGCGCCGCGGCTCTGAACACATCAGTTCAGAGGGAAACATGTTGACCGCTGTGGGGAGTGTTATGAAATTTGGTTCTGACTTTTATGGAGGTTAAAGCTTCAGGTATTTCATGTAGCGCTGCTAAAAAATATGATCTGAACCTGTAAAGATCCATTAGATTTTTCAGCCTGACTTGTTGGTTAGACTTACTGTTTCATACTGCACAGGCAGAGCTCACTGGCTACAGGCAATAACCTTCCTTGAATCTGGATGGCTCTGGGCAATTTTCTTTAAAGGGTGTATCCAAAATGGTAGAGATGCAAATATGATATGTACCATGTGCAATGTTTCGTATCCTTTTAAAGAGTATAGAAGCAAATGTGTTACAATAAAAAAAATTAAAAGGAAAAAAAGTTGGATCAGCTTAAAATTTGTGTCTGGGCTGCCTTGAAATCTTCACTGAACTTTGAAAGATAAGTTGAGACAACTTTTTGAATAATTCAGTTAACTCAACTTGTCGTTTCAACCTTAGCCTGGACACTAACTTATATAATTTAAGCAGAACAGACAGTCCAAAAGGAAAAGCAACATCAAGAACTGTGTTTCCTTCCATGAGTGGCACTGGAGCACACCGTAAAGATGTCCATAGGCTGCCAGCTTGTATGTACACTGTGCTTATTATTCAGTGAGAGGAAACATGAAGATGTATATACAGAGATAAAAACCGTAAGCAAAAGCTTGTTACTCTCACTCACTCACTTGATATGACTGATGGACAATGGACACTGACAATACTCCAAAAAAATCAACATCTACTACAGATACTTTATGTGCTTTTGAAGCAGCCATTATATGCACAAAATGCACATAAAAACAGGTTTATGACACCCATTTGGTGACAGACCCAATGAGCTTTGCCTTTTCATCACTTCAGCAGCCAATGAGAGTGATTGATCCCACTGCCTGATTCAGTTGTGTCAGATTGTGTCAGCAGAAAACAAGACGAGGGTGCCCAATGATCACGGATATATTGACAAATCAGCAGTCAGACACAAGTACGAATCCAGATGTGAGTGCATACAAGACAGCCCAAATAAGTAAGCTCAACTTTCTGTCACATAGTCCATGTGACAGAAAGTTTGTAATCCCAACACAGGCATACAGCAGAAGAAGCCTATCTTGGTTACTGCTGACTGTTGTTGTCATTTTTTAGGTTTACTGTTAATAAAATGTTGTCTTCTTTCATCGCTTTAATGTAACTGCTGAAGTGAGATTGAAGGATTGTGTGTACAAAGATGTACTGCTGCTAATTGTTGTCAGGTAAGATGCACGGAGCAGCAGACAGGCTGCCACAAACTGACACCTCTCACAAGAAAAAAAACAAAACACCTTAATATATTGCAATTTATGCTAAATTTATAAGCAGACACAAATGATTTAGAATTGGCTGTAGGCATTTTGACAAGTTTTATTAAGTTTCTTCTCACTCTACAACTGTAAAAACCACACAGTTTAAAAGGGAGTCGGGATTTTGCAGTTATTAGTTGTAGCATTTGAAACAGAATGTTTTCACACACATCTGCTGCTTACCGGAGCAGGTGAGGGAGCTTCAACAAGCACAGTGAGCAGAATGTGAGTGATCAGACCTCAAATGGGCGCATTCACACCTGTACTCGGAGCTGTGTAACTATCAGGTCTGAACGGGGCCACAGACTCCCACTACTTACCCAGAACCCCCACAGCCCCATTGTTTTATAAACCATTTAACTTGATTCTGTTTTTTTCACAGTGAGTGTTAGCGTGTCCTTTTCAAGTTATTTCAGTTATATACCATAATGGGAAAGTAAAAGCTTGATTAATACTGATTAATACTGACTAATACTGACTAATGATCAACAAGTTAAGCTCTGTTAGCTAGCGTTACTAGCTAACAGTAAATGTTTCTCAGGCTAATCTCATGAGAAAACGTAATAACTGGACTCTCTACGAGCTTTATGGAAGCCTGTGTTAACGCGACAACCACCGACATGTTTCACCAATATGTACAAAAATTAAGCCCAAATATCCTGGATACAGGTGCCATGTGGAGCCAGAGTCTGCGCAGTTCCCAACCACACACCTCCCCGTCCAACAGTGAACAGACCTCAGCTGTTAATTGTGACAGTTTTGTAGATTCATATAATACACTGGTGTGATGATGAACTACCTATACCGCAGCCAGCCACCAGGGGGTGATCGAGCTACCTTGGGTTCAGTTTTGGGAGGCCCTCATGTTGTCCATGTTTACGTATATACAGGCTACAATGACAACAGGGAAGCATGGGTCAGGTAAATGTAAAGTAAATGTAATGAGGTAACATGCAGGCTGCCGCTGACCCAGACCCAGACCCTGACCCTGACCCCAACTGTAGCCAGCATGTCCGTGCGGTCCCCATGTGGGTTAAACGAGTCCAATGTGGGTTTGTCATGGGCTCCATGGTGGCCCAAACTGTGTTTGCTCACATGGGCCCTGAGCGGGATCTACCTGTGTGTAAAGCGGGGCCCAACATTGCAATTTATATGAGACCCAGGATCAGTGTAGAGGGTAGTCATTCTTTAAAAAAACGCAAACAATACCCAAACAATCTGTTCACGAGGATGCTTTGAGTTTTGTCACATTTTTCATCTCCATTCAAGTCATTGCCCACCCAGCTATACTCTACTTCACAACAAAGCCGAAATTCATTCATTCCGAGGGCATCGGAATGTGGTGTGAAAGGGACCAGGTGCCCTTTAGAATCTGTATGAAGGCCTGGAGCAGGAGCGAATGAGTCAACAGGGGTCAGAAAAATAATACAGTGCATCATAATGGTGGCCCAAAAGCAGGACTGCCCCTTTCATATTTCACAGCAACTTGTCCTCAGATTGAAAAAAAAAAAACTCGTTCAAACTTCAAGTGGAGGCTTTTAAAAACATTTGGGAATTTTTCCGTGGCCAATCAAAATGAAACACTTGATCATCACTCTTCTACAGATGTAGTTTTCCAGAGAAAGCTTTTCAGCATTAATGTTAATTACGACATGGAGGCTGCGATTCAAATCCATCAGGCTTATGTAATTCTGTGACTTGGTGGGGTCAGGATCCACCTACACCGCAGCTATCTGACAACACACAGCATTTAGACAACTACTTGAGGTGGAAACACATAAATCTCTCCATATATGCGCCGACAAGGGTGACCGGATGTTGTATCCATGGCTACCTTCTCACGTAATCTGTATTATTTTTATCACAAAGGCTTTTCTGTGTTCTCTCCCGAGCCTCCTAGCTACCACAATGTACACAGATTCAGTTCTATATGTGAAGGAGCAAGAAACCATACAGGGTCGATTACACAGTGAGAGGTTTTACATCACGGGGGGGCGGGTGAACAAACTAAATGCTGTGTTAACCGGTGTATGAGTCAGTGATCCGATTTCCATTTCCTCCGTCTGGCAGCAGTCGGTGGACGAAGATGTAGAGCTGGTTCACCCACATCCCTTTACCAAGTGGCAAACGACAACAGTCCAAACTGTTCTCCGCCGGCACCAGGGACAAGTTCCCGACAATAAACCTGAGCTCTGATCAGGAGATGATGCTATTGGTCAGTCAAACGTAAGCAGCTAGCCATGAGCATCTAGCTGCTCACATTTCTTGCAAGGATATATTCCCACACGTCCCAGACTGTGAGGCTCCTGATTACCGTCTCCTCACACGCGTATCAGACCCTGGTCCGTCTGAATCCAGAATGGACCTACAGAGTGAGGACACCATATGTGAAAAGGATGCTGGGAAATGGACCCGCCTCTGCTGAGCTGTAATGTATAGCTCTCACACGTGGGTACATCCCAATTCCCTTAACTGGCATGTTCCGCTCACTGGCTCGTCTTAGTCATTCGCACCAAGGAAGCCAGGAAACCACGAGCTGAGAGAAGAAAGGATTAAAGAATCTGAAGTGTTACATGAAGCGACATCCGTTTCCACCAGCTGTCAGTTGGCCTCAACAGCCCAATAAAACCACGCAGCGATTCAATGACACGCAAACCTTTTCTGCTGGCAGGATGTCTTATATTATACATTATATTACACGTATTTATATTTATTGATACATATTAGTCCATTATTTGATAACACAGAACATGATTATGTCGTCTTTTCAATGCCTAAAAAAGATTTTCTATTGGTTAAATGTTTTATCGAAAACATATCACATCAATTATGTGACATATCAAACTCTTTGACTTTTACTGTATGTATAAGAACAATTAAGAGGGGGAATAGCACAACATGAATGTAGAAGGGACACAATTTGCTTTATTCCGTTATCCGTCGTCAATCTGCTGTGAAACTCCAGTGATGTATGGATGTATCTGATACTCTGCAGCATATATTCAATCACTGAAAGAGTTTTGAGGCAGCACGCAAAAGGGCAAACAAGTGAGGATTGAGGAGCTGGGAAAAGATCCAATAAGGGGAGTGGGATGTTAATCTTCAGTAGATGCACGATTCCATCTGCACGGTGATGCGAAAAGAAAATACTTCCTGCGTGGAACTGTTCACATCTCGATAGATTATTTTGAGGAAGTGGGTCACGATCTCAGGAAAGAGACAACGTCGTTGCATTTTTCAAATATCACTTTGAGAACCACAAGCAAAGTGCGGTTTGATTATATTTCAGAGAATCCCTGAATCCCAAAAATCCCAGATGTACACAAAAAATGGCCGTGGCGAGATGGCAGCACGGGAGACACATCAGGGGGTCATCATGAAAGTATACAATCTCCTGAACTCATTTACGTTTCATTTGGTGCAGATTATGGAAAATAAGTAGAAAATATAAATATATATA
>KV751353.1:5791290-5850646 GCA_001698575.1 Mola mola
TATTATAATATTAATGTCAATAAATGTCAGAAAGTTCTGAAAATCTAATGAGCTGCAGATCTCATTGATATCTAATGTTGTGCAAAAAACAACAAAAGCAGCCTGAAATACAAATATTTGTACTATGTTGGCAGCAGCGTACGTGCGTGCGTGCGAGTGATACCCTGATATCCACAGTAAATAATCTAGACGGATGATTTCACACAGCAGGTGGGAAAACAAATAATAATAATAATATAACAGCATGTATTTTTGATTCTGCGGTGAGCTGTCCTGGTGACGTGCTGTTGTTACCATCGTGATGAGCCTGATTACACCTGGTCCTGAAGGGTACGTGTATGTTTTGACCCAAGTTCATGATAATCAGTCCAATGTTTGTTGAGGTATTTCACAAAAATACACAAACATCATCAAGGTCATTCGTTTTTTGTTTTTTTTTCCTCTGGGCCACTATGTTTTTACAAAATCTCATGTTAACCCTTTAACGCTGATCGTCGCAAAATGGCATTATAGCGCTTGCGTTCCGACTGCAGCCCAGATAGCATCAGCCTGAAAGCAAAAAAACAAATATTTCATGTGTTGATATAATTGTAAATAAATTCAGGCGTCAATGGGGTTAATTACCTTTGAGTTATTTCATTTTGGACCAAAGTGGTGGATCAACCCTACCAGTCCCATATGGCCTGCAATAACCCTTTTGTTTCCATTCTCCATCATCTCCCTTCCACCTGCATGCCTGCTCCCACTTGCCCATCAGCGGCGTCCTGTCTTTCCCCGCGGGATTGTCTGCTGTGCCTCTGTGTTCCTGCTCAGTGTTCCAGCTGTTGTATCGGTCTGCAAAAGTTTTGCCATTCACCACCTCCTGTCTGCCTTTTGGACACTTTCCCTGACATGAACAGTGACGCTTTAACTGCCAAAACGACCTGTTCATCCTGTTGTCGTTCGATCTGCAACATCTCAAATAGAACAATGGAAACACAGAAAGAACTTGGTGCCAAATACTCGATTTGCGATTTGTAATTGCAAATACAAATGAAGAATGTTAAACGTTTCTTAATTTTGCCTGGACCAACTCAACACCATCTATCAGATTCTGTAATTCTTCTTGAATTAATCAAAAATTAACAAACAAATTGTAAAGTGAAGCAGTGCTGTTAAAAATCAACCAAGATTCAATAACACTTATATGAAAATTAAAATATTGTGCCATGTAACAGTTCTCAGGTTAAAGTAAGTTCTTATTAAATAGTTTCTTACCATATTAGAAATGCCATGAACAAAAATTAAATGATACTTTTTGAAGTATTTGGACATGGACAGCCACCTTACCCTAATAAAGCATTTATTAACCTGATTTATCCAGTTATTAATGTTGTTTGTGACCCTTACTGTAAAGTTGAAAACACAAATCTCCTAAATGACCTGTAAAAATACAGTTTTAAACAATGAATAAGGTATGAATTAATATGTAACATGAAGACTGTTTGTAAAGTTGGCATGTTAATTAAATATTAGCAAATGCTTACTACTGCCTTAACTAATAATGATTGATGTAATGTAAAGTGTTATCCCAGATTTGTTTACTGCACCACCTACAAACTGTAGAATGTTCTGGAAATCGTATTTTGGTTGAGCTGTTATACCAGAACACGTGGAGAGTGAGGACCCAGATGCAGACACCAGAGGCACAAATAAACAAAGCACAATGGCTTCCAGAAGGTGAGTATGGAGGCACGCAGAGGTCAAATCCATGAATCAGCCCGAGAGAGCTAAATAAGTCCAAAACACACGGCAGTGGCTGAGACATGAGGAGAGTCCAAAACCCCACAGGAGACATTTAATGGACAAAAAAAAAAGCTGTGTGGATCAAGTGACACATACAGGAGGCAGGAGTGCAGCAGCTCAGGGTGGAGCAGAATGAAAGAATCTTCAAAATGAAACAGGAAATCACAAACTGAAACTCCAAATTAAATGTTTTGGTTTTGTTTTTTTTAATTTTCTGCTCACTGCTCTGCCTCTTGTCTGCGAAACTTACCTGCTCTGTCGTCATCTGTCTTTTAAACTAGTCTACTATATACTGCGCTGGGGGCAAGTTCTAACATTCGAGTAATTCAACCGTACATGTTTGAACCACCGGAAGCTACTTGTACAAGGTCACTTACAATTTGATGCATTAGAATGCATGTTTGGTTTTAACAACGTTAAGCCCCTCCCCCTCGAGTCATCAGAATCCGTTCCTGAGGTTTTCTGTGTAGTTTTTTTGGAGGCTGTCGTTGGTGGACTGCAGAACGAAAGCAGAAATCCTCAGCCATGACTGCATTTTTCATTGAAGATGTGTGTCCTAATACATCCAAAACACCATATGGACTTGTTAACAAGGTCAAAAACCTGATTTTCATTGCATTTTCTTCACATCACCTTCACATTTACCTGGATTTTATATAGCTACCACAAGGTTTGCTCTCATGTAGTCCTTAAATTTTCAGATTTTTAAAAAAATGAAAAGATTAAAGTAATGAACAATGAATAATTCGGTATAAATCATGAATGAAGAGCTCAACAGCCACATCCTCAGTTTCTGATTTTGCTCCCAAAATCTTATTTCACCGTTTTGTTCATATTGTACAGACGGGGCTCTTGTTCTCAGGGGAAAAAAAAAGCTCAGTGTAAACACTGCTTGAGACAACATCAGCCTTCCATCTTAAATTATTTTGATATAAGCGTTTGAAAATTCAAATATATGCAGTCCGGTCACAGCGTCAGCAGTTTGCAGCCTTGAGGAAGAAGAAATACAGCGTTGAGCTGCCGAGGTTAAAGGTCGGGAGTTTGAGATCGAACATTAATCCCTGTCAGCTGCTCTGGGAGTTTCTCATCCTCCCCAGCGCAGCGGCTCCTGCAGCCAGCTGTCAGCTGAGGGCTTCCTGTCCTGGACCGAAAGGTGAGGCCTCCCTCCTGGCCTGAAGCTCTGCTGGTGGTCCCCGACAAGGAAGCCAACTCTGTCATTACTGCTACCCAGGGGGGAGGGGCTGCTCGCGGATAACATTAACTTTTTATCAGCAGCTCCGGCTTTTAATCAAATTTAGACCTCAGCGTGCTCCACCACCCAGGTCTTGAAATATTTTTTAAAATAGGATCATGTATCATAATTGGCTAGTTGTAAACACAAACAGTCTTAATTGTATCATAATTGGCGTGATGAGCGTCACTTGTTGCTATGTGTTGTGTTTCGGTTGGAGAAACGATGGTCACGAGGCTTGAATTTATTTCTGACCTCCCCTCTTGCCACCTCTCCCAACGCCCCATTAGCAACCATTATCTGGAGCTCCTAATGTTCTCAGGTGTCTGAACACTGAGTTTCCTTTAGCGTTTTTATTTATCTTTTATCTAATGTTTTTTTATTTGAAGGACAGTGCACATTAATAGCATTTCAGAGATTGTGCCAGCGTTAGCCTGAAAGGCTCATTTTCATCTGCAGTCCCTGGCTAAGCAGTAGATAAAAAAGCACAAACGTTAAATTAAAGCAAAAGATTACAGTCAATAACGAACGAACAAACCCGCACAACAAGAAGTCACAAAAAGTTCCGTTTTTACACTGTTGTTATGGAGCTCCACTGAAAGTTCAGTCAGGACAACTATTTGCAAGCTCAACGCATAAAATCCTGTTTCAGTCACTCGTGTCTCACATCAGCACCGTGTTTCAGTGTGGACGGTCATTTCATGATCAGCTGTTCTCATCAGCTGATCTCATCTATCCAGTAAAACAGCTCCACACACTCACTGTTAGATGTCCCTTCATTCATGCTGCTGCTTTGCAACCCTCTCCACCTCCCCATCTCCACCCAGTCCTGTCGGTTCCACCAGCTCCATCATGTCCAGTCTCACCAGAGCCATCAGCCGCTGGCACCACCACCAGTGTCTGGACTCCATGGGGGGATCTACGGCGCTGCCGCTCAGGAAGACGGCCGAGAATTTTTAATCAACATGATGTTTAACAGCGAAAATGATAAAAGAATTAAAAAAAAACCCAAATTGTTCTTAGACAGGCACAGACCCAGAATACTAAAACATATTAACATGGCTACGTTGCTAACATTCAAACAGAAGAACCTAATGATACAAATTAGAAAACTCTGCTACCGTTTGGCGTGTTGACCTCAACAATCAATCATTATTTCACAACTGAAAGAGCAACATGGCCCCATCGACCCAGTCGAGCCTACGCTGCTAAATAGGTTAAGAAGAATTAAGTGGAAAGAATTGCGCGTCCGTTTAAAGAGGTCAAGCTGACAGCATGACTTAGTCACTGGTTATCCATCTACTTTGTTCTCTAAAACCTTTAAAATCCCAACCATTGTGATCAACTGATTGGAAACTGTGACATTTTCAATGAGTTTAAATTGTATTCTCATTAAGTTTCCGTGTCTTCAATCCCAGTGATAGAGGTTTAATGCAGCAGTTCAGTCACATCTCATATTAGGCTTCATTTTGAGACTAAATTTAAACTACATTATTCAATATTATATATTTCATACAGTCAGCAATGTCTTTTGTACTAAATAAAATGATTAAATGTATCATCATTACTACTATTTTGCTCGTCCCTTTAATTGGCGGACCTTTTGGCATCGAAGGGACAATCAATCAACAGCCATCAACAGCGTATGATCGAGACACGCTGTGAAAGGTTGGTTAAAATGAAACCTTATAACCCAAGTTTTTATTCTCCAACAGTGATTATATATTTGTCTAATGAATGCTGACAAGGCTTTTATTTTGACTGTTTAATGTTGATGCGTTGTGGGTCTGATCCTCCTGGTGCTCTGCAGTGACGCACTAAAACATCAACCCATCCAGGCGGTTCTCTGATTCTCCACCAGGAGAAGTGTGGAATGGCAGGCTGTGATTGTGTGCGGGGGCGGGCTCTGGCCTTTTCCCCTCCTCTCCCACGTCTTCCAGCTCTGCCGCAGCATTAGCATGCAAACAGCAGCTGCAGCGCTGCACCCCATCGCTCACTTCAAACAGCAGCACAACCCCGGCTCCCACACACACACACACACATACTCACACACAGCGTCACACCACGGCCATGTAGTACAGTTCCTATATCACAACAGCAGAAGAAAAAGCACTTTGTACGTGTCAATGAGATGTATTTATTTGACATTCAACCCACACATTAAGTGACACACAAACAGTTAGCAGCCCACGCAGTAAACACACACACACACACACACCTGATAACACCGAGCTAATCTGCCTTTCAGAGGTTTTCTCGTTGCTTCACTTTCATCCCAAATTCAAGCTGTTCTAGTCTGAGCGTTCAGCTGGATTTAAACTTGTGCCTAAGGAGGTTGCAGCATAGCAACAGAGCCGAGGAGCCTCTGTAGCTATGCCACAGACTCCCCCAGAGCTGACCTGCAGCCCCTCAGGAATGTAACTACACACTGGGGTGATGAATATGAGCAACAAATGAATGAAAATATCTGTTGTATAAACCCAAACGTCACTGATACATAGTGATTCTAGAGCCTGGCCTTGGCCGTGTCATCCCGGCAGCTGTCGGCTAGGTGACAGAGTGAGACCGGCATCAATGGGATGGGACGTTACATAAAACAAAGCTGTTCGTCTGCCGCTTGTTCATCATGTAAAAAACATGGAATCATATACGAGTGACCTGAGAGGGGATCCATGCTTCAACACAGATGGTAGATTCTAATTACAAATTCTCAGCGTTTGGAGGGGTTGGTGGGAACAAGAGCAGGGTTCATTAATTAGCAGAGACGCTCAGATGAAAGCTGTTCTTTTAATGAAATATGATCACGAGCTCTAGATAAGCGTGTTGTTGATGAGTCTTACTGCATGTGGCCTCATGTTTCAGTGTTGGTCTAAGTATGCTCATATATTGTGTTGTAGCCACATCACATTGTGCTCGTCTCGCCATCGTTTCTCGCTGGGACAACAATTTGTTCTTTATATTTCCTGGTTTGCCTGCAGACCAGAATATCAGAGCATAAGACTATGTACTTGCTGATTATGGTTATGTACATACTGATGGATTGACTTGGTGTCCTTAGCAGCCGAACTGAAATAAGAGAGAGGTTGTACAGATGTGTCAAAGAGGCATTCCTCTACTTCAAAATCATATTTTTAGGTCTACTCTATAAAGACGGAAGACACAAAAACACAAAAAGCTATACTTATTTAACAATCCAAGTTGGCAGAGTAGTTAACGGGTTTGTTGAAAGTTTGTTTGGCAGGGGAGATTTTTCAGGAGGGGCTTAAATTTTCCACATCAAATTAATGTAAGTTTAAGAAGTGCACGAAAGGGAGCCAGGAGTAGCCAGGAACAGGCTGAGGTCAAGGGTTTAGTGTGAGGACTTGCCAGAGGATCACAAATCGTGTTGGCATCCAAAGCAGACCAGCAGGAGTGCCTCTTCAAGAGCCCAGTGAAAGGTTTGACATCAGAAGAAGTGATTTAAATGGAGGAACTAATCAAATCAAACAAAATTTTTAATTTGTATAGCCCAAAATCACAAATTACAAATTGTCTCACTGGGCTTTTACTAACTGTAGAGATGTGACACCCTCTGCCCTTCGACCATCAAACCGGGTGAGAAAAAGCTTTAAAACCAATGAACAGGGAAAATAAGAAAACTCAAGAAGAGGAGATCCACAGAGGAGGGATCCCTCCTACTAGGATGGACAGACATGCAATAGATGTCACGTGTAAAGAACACAACAACATGATAATAACATGTATGAGTCTACATGAGTTCATGAGCCTATAAATCCAGATATAAGAGAAATCTATTATTCCAGAGGCAGGTATAGCCTGTTGGTTCAGGAGTCATAGTGGTCAATGTATCCAGATTTGTGCGTTGCTTATGAAGCCAGTGAGCCCAAGTGTATGTGGAATCTAGCTCAGTGCTCAGTGTGTCATAGAGAGCCCCCCAGCAACCTAGGCCTATAGCAGCATAACTAAGGGCTAGATAGGCCAGCCTTAACTATAAGCTTTATCAAAAAGGAAGGTTTTAAGCCTACTCTTAAAATCAAAGAGTGTGTCTGCCTCCCATACCAAGACTGGAAGATAGTTCCAGGAGCTTGATAGCTGAAGGCTCTGCCTCCCATTCTACTTTTGGCGATTCTTGGGATCAACCAGTAACCCTGCATCCTAGGAGCTTAAGGTTCTGGATGGGTGATAGGGTACTATGAGCTCTTTAAGATAAGATGTTGACTGACCATGAATAGCTTTGTAGGTGAGAACAAGGATTTTAAATTCTATTCTGGATTTAACCGGAAGCCAGTGCAGAGAAGCCAGTACAGGTGAAATATGGTCTCTGATGCTAGTTCTTGTCAGTACATGCGCTGCTGCAGTCTGGATAGAGTCTTTAAAATCTTATTAGGAAAACCTGAGAATAGAAAATTACAGTAATCCAGCCTGGAAGTAAAAAATATTGTATCATGTTGAGCCAGGATGTGCTGGATTTTTGCAATGTTACAGAGCTGAATGAAGGCCGTCCTCGAAATCTGTTGTACGTGTGAGTTAAAAGACAGCTCCTGATCAAAGATAAGACCCAGGTTTCTTACAGTGGTGCTAGAGGCCAAGGCAATGCCATCCAGATTAACTACTGTATTGTTATGAATGAAAAAATTATGTTTTTCCTGAGAAATCCCCTTTGAAAAAGTGGGATTTTCTTATTTTCGGGGCCTTAATTCGGTGTGGGTATTTTATTCAGTCTTATATATTCAGTGGATACCCTTACAACAATAGATGGCGCCAAACAAGGGTCAATCACTTCGTGTCATGCTTTGTCCATCACTCTTTTAACTCTCCTTTTTAACTGGTATAAATAAATGAATGAATTCTCTCCGTCGCAAGACAAGACTTGTCCTACACCTGCCCCATGACTTCAATGAGAAGCTGGTGTCTTACCAGCGTTATGTGATTAAATTGCAGAAAAAGCATGAATATCCTGTGGATCAGACTGGCAATGCTGATCAAATGCCTGTGTTTTTTGACACGTCCTCATCTGTCAGTGTGCATAAGAATGGCGATAAATCAGTCCTTGTGAAGTCCACGGGGAACGACAAGAGCCGTGTCACTGTCATGTTAGCATGTCTGGCTGTCAGGAGCAAGCTGCCCCTGCATGTGATTTTGAAACGCAAGACCGTACCCAAGGCATTATCGTGCATGCCCAGGAAAAGGGCTGGATGGAGGCTGAACTTGTGGTGGACTGGCTAAAAGCGGGGGCAGACGGACGGGATTCAGACGGGATTCAGATAGAAGAGGAACATGCTGGTGTTGGATGCATTCCGCGGACACTTGACTGATCCAATAAGCAACAAGCTTTCGCTGAGTATTGATGTAGAACTCACAGATGCTAAAAATGGCACCTTTTTTTTTTTTTTTTCTTTATTGCCAAGGAAGTCCGATTTGTGTGTGAGCAACATGTCGGATCATGAAGATGGCGACGGGGACAAAGAACTGTAAGTAGGACATTTCTGTGCGAAGTCCATCAGCTGATTTTGTACATGACGCGCGGCAGCTGCATTCTGATCAGAGGATATTGATCGGTAAAATAAATATAAGCAAAATGTGTCAATATTGTGTCATGCTCTGATATTGGTGTGAATTCATTAGCATCCCACACAGGTGGGAGTAGAGCTGCTTCAGGCCAGGTAGTGGGAAGGGGTCACATGTGAACAATCACACATGTACAACAGACACAGACCATCATCAGCTGGTTCAAGCCAAACAATACCTACATTTATAACTTTAGAGGCACTAATTGGTCCATTTCTGAATGGATCAATTTGTCATTTTCACATAGCAAAGACCCTGCGCAGTCATCACAATGTCTATGTGTGTGTTTTTACAGTGATTTGTGCATTTGTTCATAAACTACTTTTCATAATGTCTCTGTTTTCTGTTTATTTAAGAAAAAATACAAACATGATGTACATACTGCGTCTGTATTGTTGTTGCCGTGTTTGTGCAGACAATAAAAATATGAAACACTTTGGAATCATCGAGTTTGATGTTGGAATGTACAAAAATATCAGAGCATGACACAATCACCTGATTACCTCAGACTGGCGTCAGACCCCGGAGAGTCAAACTGAGGTAATAAAGTAGGAATGTTTTATTTGAGTTTTTGTAAACTCTCTTTTCATTATGCCCACCAGCGACAGGCATAATGACCTCAATTTGTTCAGTTGTGTTGTATCTATTAATTACAACAAAATTAAACAGTGTAGATGAAAAAATAGAGATAAGTTAGCAATGTGGATTGCCTTTTTTCATCTACATCACTTTATTGAGACTGATTTTATCAAAGTTCCACAAGACACCCTTAATAAAATTGGAACTGTTAGCATACTGAAGGAAGTAAGGTGTAATTGGAATACTTCTGATGATAAACATGTTGTTGTTGTTGATGTTGTTATGCACTATTTACTGCACTTTATATGAAACCAAAAATGTTAAAGACTTGAAAACTGCTTTGCCTCTTTTGTCCCCAGTTAAATGTGACCAACTGACAAAAACACTTGGTCCCAGCCAGGCCCCCCCAGTAAAACTGCTCTAGAACCACCGCTGCGGGACTCCCTTGCCCACTTCCTCACCTGCATCTCGTATCCTCGGCACTTAGTCATCATTCTCGCTGGCCTTCTTCCCATGTTTCTCGGCAGATTATATAACAATACTGAGCACTTCATGTCCTCCTTGTCTTGCCTCCTTTTTTATTTCTCTTACCTTGAGTCCTGACTTTGCTCTTTGGATTTCTGCCTGCAGCAGGTTAAGGAGGACCTGAGCTTCCCTTGGTTTACCTGCTCATGGCTAATTGACAAAAGTCAGTTTGATTCAAGGATTAACTTTGCTTGAAATTACATTTTAAACAACACTGAAGTAATATGATTTGCTCAGGGCTTATAAATTCAACCGTTAGTTTGTTCACCTTCTCACCCAGCTCATGCGGGACCTCAGATGACTCCCAGGCACTCTGGATTGACGTCACAGTGAGGGAGTTCAAACACAGGAGGAGACCGGATCGTTTGTGAATTCAACAAGGTCATAGGTCAGGGTCAAGAGGAAGTGGAAGCGCTCCTGAACTCCAGCTGCTTTTTTAGCTATTTTCAATGGAGCTGACTGACTGTTGCATGAGACTCGTGGTCCCACATGCTTACGACTTATGACATAAGAGTGACACTCTCGGCAGCCGAGTGCGCGCAGACTCGGGGGTTTATTGAAGATTAAAGCTGTGGAGATGGGGTTGTCGGTTTAAAACAAGAAACAACTGGTTGGCAAACAGGCAAGCAGAAACTCTGAGGTTCAAATGGCAACAAGAATAACTTAACAAACTTAAGCCAGAATCTAGCTGCCACGTGGCAGAAACAACAATCTTGCAACGAGTGGGAGGGAAGCCAGGGTTGATGAGCTGCGTGCAGATCCAGGTCAGACCGGAAAGTAGACGCACACCAACACAGAGATACAAGCAGAGAGGCAGCAGATGCAGGAGGGAAATCAGGAGAGTACGAGCACGATCCAAACGAGGAAAATGTGTATGACCAGGTTTGTAATGGCTCCAACCAAGTTCACACCTCTATTACTGTATATGCATGTAGAGAAGTGCTTATAGGTGGATGAGCTTCTACTGGAACACATGTTAAGGATGTGAATGCAAAGCATACATACAGGAAGGCGGATACAATCAACAACCCACACATCATCTATTCATGGATCTCTTGGATGTCTTGTGTAAAAAACATTGTGACCTTATCTACATTAATACGTATCGGCTGAACACATTTGAAATGTGATGAATGGTGTCGAGGAGCTCATCCGACAGTTCTGTGAGTGAACATCTGACAAAAAAAAAGTGGGAAACCACCACCGTGGATCATTTCACCGTTTCGAACAGAAGCATCCAACTTTAAAAGCGTTGGAGTGTTTGTGATCAACAGCTGGCAACGAGTGGACTTGGTCCCAAGCTGTTACCATAGCTACGCAGTAAACAGCAACCAATTAAATACCAGTTCTCTGGTCAACTGATGACCCCACAACAACAGCACACAATTCCTACTTCCCAAGGCCTTCAATTTCTTAGACGGGCTAAAAGCCACAACCATGTTTGGTGCAAAAAAAAGAAGAAGAAAGTGGAAAAAAGGCTATTTTGCACAATAAAAGTTATATGTATGGATATGTGTGGATATGTGTGTGTATTTTCTATCTATGTAGAAATGTAATCACCTAACATGAGGCCAATTCTTAAAGACAGCTGATGCTAAATACCGTTTTCTGCCTTTCCTCCCTCACTGTGACACACACACGTCGGCCATACTGTGTGTGTGTGCGCGCTCATGCATGTTTGATTCAGATGTGACTGTGCCACCTAAATCATGTAGGCGCTGCAGCAGAGTGTCAGATATCGACGCCATGGCAACAACACAAAGCTGTGTGGTTACGTAAAGGCGATCAGAGTTTCGGAGTGAAAAGACGAGCTGATCAGAAAGAGACATAAACTCGTCTGAGGAGCCGCTGCCTGCGTTTGATCTGAACCAATCTGCTGCGTCGCCGACCTGTTTCTAAACCCCATTCGGCCCCTTTGTGCGTTCTAAATGGATCAGATGCACTTCGATGTTTGAAAATGTAAGTGCTAATACATGTAAGAAGCACAGTAAAGACAGTGAAATCGGGTTGTTTAACACATATTCTAGCCAAATAAACATGTAAACACACGAGTCTTTGCAAAGTGTTCTTCGTGTCTTCAACTTCATGGGTCAACAACTAATCGTTGGGGCTATCCCAAGAATTATCTATGATTATTTGCCATAAGTGAAAGAAGAGGAGGTGAAGGGAGACATCAGCCACTGTCTCCACTTCCAAAGTCCCAAAAGTCAACCTGAGGAGCTACCGGGCATCCATATACATGCTCCCTCATTGTTTTGAGACTATGTCAGTCCTCTGCCTCTTTTTCAGTCCAGCCAGTGCAAAATCTCCAGGGTTTGAATGCTGAATGGGACCTGGATTACTATGGCAACAGTAAAGCTTCAAAGCTTTAAAGCATTCAGGTCAGCCCTGCCTGACGGTAGATCGTTTTGGGGTTTCCATTGTGTCCATCGTGAAGCATTGTGAGGTATTTCAGTTGAGAGGTGAGACATGAACGAATGCATCGGGACAGTGACTGCTATTTTAGCGTTCAGTGTGCGGGTGGTGAAAAAAATACAGAACCTAATTGCAGTTTGTGAGATCCTCTGCTACAGGTCGTGTTCTGCGTGATTAAATAAAAATTCCTACTTCTATTGTTTGACCTAACATAAACTGATAACTGCCCATCTGAATCCGTCATCTGAATATTACAAACCACTGTACAGCGTTTGGCATCTGATAAACCTTCACGCTCACACAAATGTCACCAGACTGACATTATTTAGTCTGAAAGGCCACTGACACATCATTAAGGTAAACTCTCACCGGAAAGTCTGATTACAGTTGTTAAAGTCATAAAGGGCTTCGCTCTCATGACTGTCATTAAGCCCTATCTGCTGAATCTTTCCATCGGCGAGTCATCCTTATTTAATGGCTGGTTTTGGGAGGTGTGTTTATGTCTTGCTGCGCATTAGTTGCCTTAAAACACATTTGTTTATCGTTAGATATTCTGCTTAAGAGTGCTGTGAATTGCCATTTCCAGCTTTGTTCATTTTGGATTTATTGTATATTAAGCTGTGTTTCAACCAAAAGTACCAGTAACTTTTATTTCCGGGACCTTTTCTAACTAAAAGGTTGATGTGTTTGATGTAGCCCACGACTTTGTCCACTACTGACTATAGTCCCTGGAAGATCATACAGATCAGTCCTGTGGCGTATCAGGATGCAATACAAGTAACTGCACTACACCACTACACCACTACACTACACCGCAGGTAGCAGCAAGAAGATGAAGGCTATACAATGACTCGTAAAGTTACAGACAGGCTGGCATCATCATTCATGCTACACTACAGTTATCCTGTCAGCGTGGAGGAGATCCAAGCTGTTCTACTGTTCACCCTGCTTTACCGCATTTCAAACGGCTTCACTGAAGCAACCCTGGAAAAACTTTAAGCCCCTGTAACCAAGCAGGTCCAAAACAATCGACTTCCTCGACTTGCTCGACGGTCGTTAGCTGGAAGAGACGCAGGCGCGCCATTGGGCACAAAGAAGACAAATGGTAAGTAAGTTGATATATCAAATAAATCGCAATTGTGTGCAAACAAGCTCTAAACGTGGCGGGTAAACTTGTCTGGGGGGAGGATCAGGTACCCTGGAAGTAAAATTAGGCCGTGGTTCCTGCTGCAGGATGAAGCAGGTGAGTCCCTGAAGATGCCTGGCACTGTGTTCTGTCTCCAGATGGATAGCTGCTGTCATACATTTATTTAAATGACTAGAGGTATAATGATGATATTATGGAAATTCTTTAGATAGCGAAAGGCTGGCAACAGATAATAAATCCCCTTGTGTTTCCGCCTGAAACACAGTAACTTATGACTGCCCTGACTCTCACTTGGTTTCATATTGCGGTCCAAACATCCCTCAATCCCCCCAAATTTCTCCCTATATTTGGAACAGCGCCGTTTGTCACCCTCTCATTCACAAGTTGTACCCCTTCAGTGTAATGAGCCGTACACGTGAACAGTGACGGGACTTAATCACTGCTGAAAATTTAATTAAATGTTAGGAAACAGCCAAAAAACTGAATTTGTTGCCCAGTTTCTGGGCTACGACCCAAGCAAAAACAGCGCGAGTCACTAAATGATTTTCACTCTACATATCTGGCTCTTCAGCTGACAAGCTAATCTACGAAGGGTCCCAAACAACATTAGATTCATCCATCAAAGTTGTTGTTTCCAGTGCCTCCAAGTGACCAAAAGTGATTGCAAGTAACGAATTTATTTTCTGCGCAACCCATAATATACCAGGGCCTTGGCTTGATTAGGGGATGAAACATTGTTGCATGCTGCAAATGCATCAAACCTTCCAAAATAATGTCACATTGTTGAAATATGAGCTGTTCTACTGGGCAGAGGAGGGAGAGGAAATCCATGTCCTCCTGACACATAAACACTGGAGCAACATCACATGTATGCAGTCTGGGGATTTCTACTCTCAATTTGGTTTTGTTGTTATTTCCTAATGGATGCTGCTTGTTTGCCTCCTTTTATCCATGATGTTCTGTCTGTTGGGCCATTTCCTGTCTTTGGTCTACAACATAAACCTCAAACGAACAGCAGCAGTGTTCGCTTGGAAGCGAAACGAGATACCCTTTTTCAGGCGGACCAGAGTTCACTTACTTGGTCGGCTCCAGAGTTTAAACAGGTTCTCACACCAGCCCACAAGTACATTACGGGAGAAAATATTTGTTTAGAGCAAACCAAACAGCCCTGGTATAAAAACACCATTAGTCAAAATGATACGATGGGCTTATCTGGTATCGGCGTTTTGTCAGGGCCCCTCATGTGTACCCTTCTGCATCAGGTAATTACTTAAAGCAGTCAGAATCTGTTTGAGATGACTTGAGCAGATGTCATAGCAACAATACTGACAGTGAGAAAAGGTTGAAGAGGAAGAGTTTATGTCCCATTTGAAATCATGCGTCAGCAGTCATTTCCTGCACCTTCCCGGTTGATGTACCTAAACCTAAGCCTTTACATGTTGAGCAAATAAACACAAAGGAAAGGCCTAAGACATCATTCATCATGGGAGCTAAAGAATGCTTTGCACGTCTGGATTGGAGGCAAAGGGCGCCTGGCAACATGTCAGTATGCAACAAGCTGGGATAAGAACTGTGCCACCTACTCACATATCAGTACTCGGTACCTCACTCTGTCACTTTATATTGTTCCACGACATGAATGACAGTTTCATCTAAACTTTAAAGAGTCCATCTGCCTGAATTTCGGTCTCCAAATTACCCCACACTCAGTGGATTTCTATCTGGAAGTCCAAGGACTGCAGCGTCGAATTTTGTGAAATTTCAAGCTCGACTCAGCTCAGAAAATACAGGGACAAAACAAGAGACAGCCTGTCAGTTAATTTGACATGATGTGCTCTAAAAAGAGAAGAGCAGACAGACACAACAGATCTCGTGGTAGATGGTAGTCGACACGCCTTTAGTTCACCTTGGAGAAGCAGCAGGAGTTCTGGCGCAGGAAGCTGAGCGATAAGCGTACTGCTGTGGAGCACGGCAGCAGTAAAACGTATTTCAGTCCCCTAACTAAAGGTTCTCCCTAAGAAAATCAATATCAATTCAAGTGCTCGATGGCTTTCTCCAAAGCCACCGCGCTCCAATTTCCTAAATGTTTCTTGGTCACCCCCTCTTGGGTGAAAACAAGTGCAAGTACCAAATTGAAATTATTGAAGTTATGATTTACTACACAAAGAGGGAGTCAAAATAGACCTGTGGCTTCAGGCATTCGCAGAGAGGATGAAGATGGGAAACTGTTGGACCCAATAACCCTGTGGCCCATTTCTGACCATCTCAAAATCTAAAATAAAAGCAAAAAACATTTAATGTGGCCCTAAAACTCGATGTAGGTTTTGGTTTCGTACGAGACATGAACTCTTGTTGTCTTAATGTAAGCACATCGGCCTTCTACTTCACAGGTTTTAAGGTAACATCACCAGCTTCCGAGAACATCGCATTCCCATATTTAACAACAGTTATTCGTTGATGATTTGGCTGATGAGACGCAGGAGCGAATTCTTCCCTGTGTCACTGTTTGAGTGTAAAGTCCAAGATTGAATGCTGAAGCCTTCTGGCAGAGCGAATGCTAGCCAATCAGAACGCAGTAGTAGTCCTTCACAGCACTCACAGCACAGTGGGGCAGGACTGCGCAAACCTGTCTTTGGGGGAAAAATAACAGTAATACAACGTATTCCAGATTGAAACGCATGTTCTTGGGATTTCATGTGGGACTCCTGCTGGAGGCAAAGGGATCATCTTACATTACTGTATATTGTTTTATGGTGCCTGGAAGCTGCCCGGTTGGTTATCCTCACGGAGGACAATATAGAGGTTTTTGACTACATTTTGTGATTCTGCCGAGTAGCAAAGTTTCAACTGTATGTACAACAAATGTATATGACTCCTGTCTTTCAGCGTGCATCCAAACAGACTCACCTGCTTCCAGGGAAGAGCTCATGAATAATTATTTTTTACTTTTCAAACTCTCAAAGACGTTTGCTGCGCGCAGACCCTGGGAGCTGGCCTGATTATGCTGTTTGCTTGTTTATGAGCAACATTTTGCCCGGCAGTCTCGCGCGCTTTCCACCGTCTCAGGGGTCCGCAGCCATCCGGATGATGCTGCTTCTTCATCCCCCGAAGCTAAAACAGACATATCCTTTTCTGCAGCAGAGTTCACTGCCACCGAAGGAGAATTTATCAAAGCTCTGCTCAAATATAAAAAAAAACATTCAAAAAATACACTCACTGTTTTGCCTCTGGGATTTTAGGTCTAGCTGTGTGATAGCATATGCATATGAATAATACTGCCGTCCAATTCGGATGTATTTTTGTTTCTCACCACTAATGTCATTTCAGAGATAAGTCTGAACTGAATCACCGACGAATTGACAGTTATATATTTGGGTTTTTTTTCGATGTTTAAACTCACACGTAACAAAAAGCCTTGATGTTTCAGTGCTGATACACGACCCTTGCTCTGCTCCCACTCACAGAAGTTCGCCGAGCTCACGAGTGAATGAAGACGAAAATCAGATCAGCAAAACGTTATTTACCGATTCTTTCACGTCACTTTGAGTCTATTTATTATTACGGGTCATGGGTCAGGGATGAACCTTAGACCATCGCTCAGATGCCACCAAAAATGGCACTTTTCAGACAAAAAAGAATAAAATTTAACTCAACAATATAACACTTAAATTTTGCCACTCATTTTTACTTGCTAGCTTAAAGAAGAACTCTAGTATTCCTTTACCTACTGCAAGCTCTATTTCACAGTGTTTTATCTCTATAAAACTTCTCTTTTTCAAAAAATGCTTTTTGAAAATTACTCCAGTATGGAGGTCAGGTCAGTCTGAGTTTGGACTGCTTAGCTCAGCGTGGATATACGATGTAATGGTGCTGTGCAATTCAAAATATAGAGGGGAAAAAATTGCCCTTTTTAGCCACTGAGTGTGGTTACAAGGAGTGGAAACCTACAGGGACATCTGTGTGTTTTTGTTGCTGACGGTGCACGACAAGTCAATGTCTGGTGGGGGCGCTGTTTTCTGAAATTTTCCAATATTTATGAAAGAAAAACTGATTTCGTATGTATTTATTGCAAAGCAATGACTGATTATTTGTCAAATTACCACAGCATTGAATAAATTTACAGAAATGCTTCACCCCAGATTGCAGAAACATCTCCCCTCACTCAGACCTGCAGAACATTTGATAATCTGGATGTGAAGCAACCTGTGCAGAAGAAGGAGCGTGGAATAAAAATGCGACAGTATTCAGGGTTCACAGTTGACTCTGTGACCTTGTTGACTTTTGCAGAACATGTTGCCGCGTGTGGGTGATGATGCTCCTCCAATCGATAACGCCCACCAGACCCATCCCTAGCCTGAGGAGCTGACAGGAGACTGAGACAGGAGAGCAATCATATCTGAACGCTGGAGCAACCAGGAAGTTTGTTGAGAGTGTGTGTGTTTGTGTGACAGAGGGACAGAGCTTTTTGCTGAACACCATTCTGTTTCCACTTTACAGCGTTTCATTCACGTACACATGTCCTCCAGTCCTTCGGTCATTTGAAGCAACACCACCATCATTTTAAAATCTTGGTATCCCCTGGAGGAAGTACTGCTCATTACATTCACATCATGGCTCAGTTCAGCAGAATTGTATGAATGATTAGTAATGGATTGTGAAAAAAAGTTAACTATTGTTACAGAGGGAATTGAGACTATTGTATTGTGTGCTTTAGGATTAACACCTTCACTTTCAGCTATATTGGTGAAACAGCACACATTCCTCAGTCCACCTCGGTCTGGAGAAGCTGGAGCCGTTGTATACCGAGAGATTTTTACAAAATATTTTAAAACATGGCTAGACAGCCAACTAGCCGCTAAATGCTACTCCGCCGTCACTCAACAGTGTTGATGCTTGCTTACTCTGGCTCTACCACACAGGTTTCTATGCATCACCCAGAGGAGATGAAGAACAACTTGTACATAAGGGGGACTTATGTGAAGATACCAGTTGGAAAGTGATGACTGGGCATATTTATAACACAATATGTACAATTCAAATTCTTGCAAAAAAAAATTCTTGTTTTTCAGCTGAAAACTGCAGTTTCAGCATTTAGATATTCATAGGATATACACAGGAATATCAAAATAATAAGTTGTCATGAGGTGTGTGGTAATTTTGCATGGACATTATTTCATGGAAGTAAGAGAAAACGTACTTTATCTTGATTTATAATGTGATCAGGATATGAAATGATCCATATCGCAATGTAAGATTTTGTCGCTATCGCCCAGAGATACCAGGCGAAGTAGATGGAAACCACAGGAAGACCAGCTTGCTGTGTCTCTTCCTGAGAGAGTCTCCTTGTTGTGGGTTCATTCCAGTTGTTATTGATTTGGACCCTGAGGTATTTACAACCACCCTCCTCACTTCTTCTCCCAGGATGACAGCCTGGAAAAGTGGGCCTCCTGTTCCTCTGTAGTCCACCACGAGCTCCTTGGTTTGCTGGATATTGATTGTGATTGTCGTTACACCATGTGACAAATCGATGGTATGCTGGAAATTTTTCACTGGAAACATATGTGCGTACATACAGTGTGAACTTCCATTTGGCCAGAACATACATTCAATTCTTTTATCGAATTCCCTTGAACTATTTCTCATATATTATTTAAGTCTTGAGTCTGGTGGGTGGAGCAAACAACCACAACTGAGCACTGAAAAGCATTGGGTGAAAACCAGAACAACAGGAAATCAACAGAGGAACCTGAAGGAATACTTTTTTCTAGCTGCTTCTGTAACAGCGGAAACGCCTTTGACGTTGTAGATTTGACAGAACACCATCGGCCGTGTGCCAGAACCGTGAGCGTCTTCTTGACGCTTACAGAACTATGATGATGCACATTAGACAGCCTTCCAGCTCTATGTATCAGGCCCGAGCACCACGCCCGAGCACTAACAGGACGTGACTCAGCATCTTCTTTCATTTAGCAACTTAATAGAGTAACATGGCATGTACACAACTGACACGCAGCGAAGGATGGCCTGACGTTGACCTCCACCCGCTCAGGTCTCCCAGGAGAGATAGCTGATCTGCAGCCTGCCACATCTGCTCCCTGACGTGCTTCACCCGTGCTGCTGGATGTCGTGAACACAGCACAGTGACAGTACTGATGCTCGCAAGCAAATTCTGACATAAACTCAAACAGTAATCAAAAATCACGTCACTGCTTCCACTTTGTTCTTTTAATCAAGTTATAAAGGTGAACTTTGAGTCAAGATGAAGCAAAGATGGGTCGGTCAAGGCAACAGGTCCCGGGGGCTTCTAGAGGTCTCATCATCGTGATTGCAAAACACCTCTTTTTTTAGACTCCTCAAAAAAATATTGACAAAGATGGCAGGTACAGTGTTGCATCAGGGCGTATAAGTAACACAAAATGTAGTTTAGTGAATGTGTCCAACATATTGGTCAAGCTGAATTCTTATGAAGGCACAGTGTGAGATGTTGACCTGCTCAGTGACGATGGACGGTGGAAAGGCTGACCCCTCCTATGAGATGGTACACTTTCAGCAGTACTTACAACACTGATGAAACCATGTACAAGCCCAAGTAAAGCTAAATTCATAATCTGTACCTCTCCATCCAGTATCTTTCACTGTGTATCCCTTGCATGCTCACTTTCACACCTCTGGACGATGTAGACATCATTAGCTGGGTTTCCCCTCACAGAACAGGGGAGAAGTCTCACAAAAACGTTTATACATTTGAGAGAAGTGGAAAAGTTGGTGTATTAATAAAAGGTAAATGGGAATAATTGCAATGGAAATATGGAGATCACGTAACTTAAACTTCCATCTTCTACTGCAGAATGGCAGCAGCAACAGATGTCCATTGTACTATTTCTATTGATTTATCTTTTCTTCTTCCTCTGTATTTTAAGTTAGCCGCGCTCCTTAAATGCGTCATCGTGCACCTCCTTCTTCTGTAGTAAAATGACACCGGCGCTCTCTGGAAAGTTTGCCACCTGCTGGCTATCTCAATGAACTAAATCCTGATGTTTGTACTATGTTAGTGGGTGGAAATGCGTACTAATGCTCATTATCTTTTGTCAGTTTTCAGGGAATTGGGTTCAAATTTGCTGTACATTCTAAAGGAAAACTCTTGAAACCTGACTTGCATGTCTTTATTGTGGGAAAAAGACTGGGTGTTCGTTCTGGTCGCGGCTGGAAATCTGGGTCTTCACATGCAATGCAGGCAGCAGTAGAACAGACGCTCTGTTTACTTAATGTATTTAATCCATTTTAGTGGCGTGGTGGCTGGAAAGCAGGATGCATTGATTTCATGGCCTCAGTTCACCGTTGGAATATCCCACAAAGCAGTCAGCACAGGCTACTCACCCAGAGTCACCTCTGTCACACTCACTATAAAGTCAAGGTTTCTTGTTTTTTTTTGTCATGCGATACAGAGTTAGTGTGTACACTGTTTTTGATATGTAAATGGAGATTTGTACAGTCACCCTTTTATAATGCTTATATTTCATTTTATTAGTGTGCACCTGAACTGCATGTCCATTCTGTGTAAAGTAAGAGTTATAATAAAGTGGATGTCATATTCCCTTGTATTCTTGGCCAACAAAGCTGATTCTGACTTTACATGACACAATTCAGTGGCAGCTTATTAAAAACTACTAAAGAAATCTGGTAATCTCTCACTAAATATAAGTGCAGTACATCCAGAGCAATACGATGATGAAAGACCCTGCAGGAGCAGCAGCACTCTTCACCGCTCACTAATTAGTCCAAACCAACTGGAGGTCCGTCTCCTTAAATGTCCAGCGGGTGAAACTGAACAAAGCCTTCATATCCACACGTGTGTTGGAAAACGTAGCTTCTTCCATTGGTTTTGCCCTCTTATCCAGATAACATTTTAGTACACTGAAAACTGCCTTTTAATGTCAGTGTCATTAAAATGTCATCGTCAATTATTGGTGTCCATTAGAAACATCCAAGTCCATTATCATCTGGATATCATAACAATAATTCCTGTCTTGTTTTACATCCTGCACCCAAATATCACCTCAGTGGGTCACGATCATTTGCATAATTTTGTCTACGTGTGATGGTTTCCCAACGCAGCTCTTGACTGTGGCTCACAGGTCTTGGGGTCCTGCACTTTTAAAATAGTTCACATTATTTTACAAGTAACACAACACCCATGTTCTGCTCTGCCGACCGGACTCTCGCAGAACCGACGAATGTCACAACCACAAAAATACATGGTACTATGCCAACAACACAAATCACAGTTCACTGTTTTTTTAAAACTTCCCCAATGGAAAAAGGACAGTAAAAGAAGGAATATGTGGTATGAATACTTAAACTGCAAGCCAGTCAATACATGGAATTCCCTGACAACAGGTTAATTGATGCATGAAACATGTGCTGATTTTGCCTGTAGATCAGAACGAATCACCGAGGACTCTGATTTGACAGTCCGTCCACATAAGGCGGTCAAGAGCCAAAGGTACTTTCCTAACGTTAATAATTCAAATCGAGCTGACCTACCTTCCAAAAGTGAACCTTGTTAACAGCATAGAGTGATGTGGGATGCGTGGGTTAAATGCTAACTCCTTTCCCATTTCCTGGCTCGCCATAAAAGGTCAGATAATAAGCAGTGAGTCAGCTTATATGCCTCACCGGGGTGATATAATTTACGGTAATGTCTCAGTGCATTGAAACACCACGCAGAATACCAGAATACAAGACAGCAGAAGCTCAAAACTCCGGACTGGCCCTTCGCCCGTGAAGATATTTTGTTCTTTTTTCTGTGATTTTCAGTAGTGTTTTTTTGGATTTAATGCGGATTTAATGCTCAGTTACAGCAGATTTTGTAATATAGGTGACATTTCAGACATCCGATTACTGCAGCGAAACGAGTGTTACTGTGTCTATCTAACAGTTCTAGACAAACAGAACTGAGGTCAGCATCCGTGCACACGCAGCGGGGTACATTTTGTACCATGTGCTCCCCCGCCCCTTCTGGGTCGGCAGTCCCATTGGAAATCCATGCAGCCGTAGCCTCTTCCCCCATGGCTGCGTGCTCATTGACTACCTGTCAGCGGGGGAGGGAGGGCGAGAGAAAGAGGGAAACACTGGGAGAGAGAGAGAGAGGGAGAGACGGCAGGACGAGGAAGAGGAGAGAGAGTTCTGCAAAAGGAAACCAGGAGATGGTGTTACAAGTGTCACAAGAGGAGAAACGAGAGGCTGAAACCAGCAGGAGAGCCTGAACCACAGCAACATCACTCTCACACACACACACACACACACACACACACACACACATATGTAACCTGTACATGCTATTTCTGTCACTTGTCCATATTTCTTTATTTCCAGCTTTGCTTGCATCAAATATTAATGTTGCACGTTTCTCACTGAGCAACTTTTCTATATTTTATTTGTTGATCACAGAAAACTCAACGTATATTTATATCCAAGGGGACAAAGGTTATTATAGAGAAACAAAGGACAAGGTCAGACTGGACGGATGGATCAATAAAACATCATTCTTCAGGGGGCAAGTTGTCAGTTATGGCCAGAGTTTAGGTCACTAACATTAGAACAATCCAGAAACAACGGTATTTCTTATTATGTTGAACAGGTCTACGTGTTGTGTTACAGAGATATCTACTGGAGTTAGCATGCTAACAGCTAGCCCCAACCTGCCACGTCTCTTAATACTTTAAACTAAATGACATTCAATGGCATTATATCGCTTTTAAGTTCTCATTGCGTTGTTTAATATACAGTATGTGTATATGCACATATAAGTATGAAATATGTGTAAATTCTAAATCCCATCAGTATATATCAATAGTATATATTCACACATAATTTGTACTTTGTCTTAATAAACATACATACATGAATTAAACATGTACAATCATTTAACATATATGGTCACAACCTATAAAACCATATAAAATTCATCATACAAGTATTTGAAATACACATATACAAATTTTAGTGTGGATTTTTCCTATATATGATTAACGTATATCTTGGTATATCCAGAGAAAGCCTAAGCCTCCTTAAATCTCCTAAGTTTTCCTAGAGTAAAGTCATACAATTAATCAAACCAAACCCACAAAATGTCAAGAAATTCAATTTATTTTTCATTCTGGTCAAACACCCATCATTCAAATGAAACAAAAACACAATTAAACTCAATGAAACCATCTTAGTATGTCTTTCCACACTCAACTCTGGTTTGAAGTAAATTCTCCAATCACAGAGCAAGAAATCGAGATGTTCCATCACTACATGCTGCTTTGACCAACTTCTGATACGTGACCCTCTCTCGCCTCTCTGCTGCTCCACTTCTCACCTGTCCTCATTGTTTGTCCTTGACTGAGCCGCCATAAATCAGCTCTGTGTCCCCGGCCATGACGTCGGTCTCTCCCGGTCTCAGTCTGGTGTCCAGCCGTGTGCACTAGTTAGCTGCTCAGCCTCACTGCCTGCAGCGTTAACTCCCTGTGATCAGAGATCACTGTCCGGTGCATTTGAAATCAGCCGTAGAGCCATTAGCTCCACTGCTAACTAGGTAAACAGTAGCTTTGGCTGCAGCCTAGAGTTTAGCCTAGTGAGCCGCAGTTGACCGTATTTTACAATTTTCTTGTTTAAACAGAAGAGACTGCTGTTTCATGTTTGTCTATGGCACATGAAAGGCATTCCAGTTTCCATCCAGTCAGTTTTAAGCTTTTAGTCATTGTCATTTCACAACGTTATTACGTAACTTTTAGACGTCAGGAAAGGATGACATAATAAAAATAAGTTAAAGTCCTGCTCCAGCCGTTGAACAAGCCCTTAGAAAGTCATTTCTGTGTCGTAAACTTACATGTTTTCTTTGTGGCCTAAAAATTTCTTCAACACTTTTGCCTCAGCTTGGTTGGGGGGGATCTCTGAATGTGTCACTTTAGTCTCACATTATGGTGAAAGACAAGGAAAAGAGGTCTGATGAGCAGACTTGAAAGTCCTGCAGCATTTTGAATTAGCTGCAAACGAGAGAGTCTGGCTAATCCCGGTATAAAGAGAGCTGCAGTTGTGCAAATAAGCAATAAACGTATGTGGCACCTTTTCACCGTCTGCCTCAGGAGGACAGGCTTCGCTTTGGATAACTGCCCCAACTGAAAAAGGCTCGACTTGACAATATGGCTGATTTGTTTGTCAAACTTAATAATCCCCACAGAATTTTACCCCAAGGTTGGAAACCGTGGGCTTCTCATATGGTGCCAGGGAACCTACAACCACTGGGGTAGTGCCACAGGTACCATCCAGTCCAAACAACACCACCTTCACTTTGTTATTGTTGACATTGAAGAAATTTAATGGAATCAATGATTTAAAATCATTTAGACACCATAATAATGATTTTGCACAGGACACATCTTTCAGCTTCAAAGGTAATGTAAATTTGACAGTCATCTGAGTCACAGTGAAGCAAGATTCTATAATTCCTGAAAATAGCATCAAGGGGAAGCAGATAAAGGGAGAAAACTAAGGGACAACGAATTGAACCCTGTGGCACCCCACAGGATGAGGTTCTTAAGAAGACTCTATTCACCATAGCTGATAAAAAAAAACTTCTTTCAGCCGGAAAGGACCTGAACAAGTCTAGGGCTGCACCATTAATGCCCACAAAGTGCTCTAGATGAGAGATTAGAATGTGGTGGTCCACTGGGTCAAATGCAACTGATAAATCTAGTTACACTATAAACGACACATTCTCTGGAATCAGTAGTAGCCAAGAGAACTGAATGAGCCCAGACTGGAACACTTTTTGTCTAAGATTTTAGAGAGGAAGGTTAGCTTAGAGATAGGCCTGAAGTTGGAGAGAACTGTGACAAAGACTCTGTTATCAGTGACTGAGCGACAACACGCTTAAAACTTTCAGGTAGAACAATAGAGACTAGGCTACTATTAATAATAGTAAGTACAGATGGCCCCCTGATGGAAGGAAACTCTTTAAAAGGGCGAGGGAGGACAGCATCTGAGGGCGGAAAATAGGGTTTCATGTGACCAACAGTCTCTTCTAAGAAAGAGACACAGGCTGAACTGATTAAAAACAGCTGAGCAGCGGACGGACTTAGATAGGTCATTAGAAGGTGAGGTGAGAGCTTTAGTAGACGAAACCTTTTCTACAAAAAAGTGTAGAAATTTATCGCAGGTTTCAGAAGAGGCCTCCAGACTGTCAGAATAGTTAATAGCACAAAAGGACATGAGGCTTATGACAGGTGGATACAATTAAATTAGAAAAATACTTATTTTTAGCAGCTTTTACAGTCTTCTGGTAACTGTGCTAGCTGTCTTTATACATGTTAAGAGACAACTGCTGCTTCTCCTTTCTCATTTGCATTCAGTTTTCCTGCACTCCCTTCCGACAGCACGAGTAATATCATTTAACCAAGGCTGGAGCATTAGCCGTTGGGGGACCTGATCCAGCGGCCGCAGGTTATGGACATTCAGCCCTTGTCTGTGACTCTCACCGCCCTTTGGAACACAAGCTGGGAGTTATCAGAACCCTACATCATCGGGCTGCGAATGTTCCCAAAAAGACAGAGGGGAAGTCTAAGGAACACAAACACATCAAGACAGCATTAAAAACCTGTGGATACCCTAACTGGGCGTATGTCAAATCCACTAAGCGCTCCAGGAACAACACCTCGACAACACAGGAAGAGAAGAGGAACATATGCGACAAAGTTGTCATTCTGTATGTGGGAGGGGTGTCAGAGAAATTCTGAAGAATTTTCTCTAAGCATAACATCATAGTTCATTTCAGACCCTGCAACACTGAGACAGAAACTGGTTCACCCCAAGGACAAAACTCTCAGACACAAACTTAACAATGTTGTTTATGCAGTCCAGTACAGTGAGGAGTGCACATACTTTTTATGTCGGCGAGACCAAACAACCTCTCCACAAACACATGGCTCAACACCGGAGAGCCAGCTCCTCTGGCCAGGACTCAGCAGTCCACCTACACTTAAAGGAGAAGGGACACTCCTTTGAGGATGAGAATGTGCCTGTACTGGAGAGGGAGGATAGTTGGTTTGAGAGAGGAGTAAAGGAGGCCATCTATGTCAAACTGGACCAGCCATCACTTAACAGAGGAGGTGGCCTCAGACATCAACTGTCTGACACATACAATGCAGTTTTGAAATCCCTCCCCAGGAAATTTTAACCACAGTTCACACCTTGGCTCATGTGAAACCAGTGACTCCCATGATGACGGGCGGGGGGGAGTGATTACCCATCTGACTCCCTACCAGGAATTTAGAACTGAAGAAGCCTCTTGGATGAAACGTCTTTAAGGAACTACAAGAAGTCCAGTTGCCTTCAGCTGAAACACCAAGACTACCATGACCCAGATGACTGAGAATCTTCACAGACACAAGCAAAGAGGTGATGGCCTTCCCCAGCCGGACCTCTGTGTTTGTCTCGGCATCTGCGACGCTTGCTCTGGGATAGTGACGCTGCAGTACAGTACAGGTTGGCTGGTAAACCCAAAGTTTTATGTGCATTGTGATCAAAACTCACCAGAGTTTTGGCATAAAGCTGAAGATCCAATAGTGTTTTGGTTGTAATAAACAAGCAGAGAGTTTGCATTGTCTATAACAAGTGACAGAAACTGCACAAAAGCAAACAGAGTAGACAGACTGCGGGCCACACACACACACACACACACACACACACACAGGCTTAAAATGTTCAGACTTCTCCCGAATACAAAGGAATGCAGAACGAAAGCACAAATGACCAGCCATGACTTTCACTGCTTATTTCAGTCATAATGTTTCAGTCATTTTGACTACAGAACTGATAAACAATCACTGCGTGAGATCACACTGTTGTAGTGAAAACTGTCGTATCAATCAGAATAGAGAATGAATCCCTGAAATACCTCATAATATATATAACAAGCTACAGTACGAGCGGTGCAAAACACTTTAAAAAATGTTCAAGCTGATATGTTTTATTCTGCACCCGACCAGTAAAAAGAATCAGCATCAAAGCCAATGTGAATATTAATGCAGTTCTTCCTGTTGGATTTAAATGTTTGTCGAGGTTTTTTCCCTCCACAGAGTGAGACGGGACGGTGCACAGAGAGCAGAGAGCATTCATCCTCATTGGTAGAGGATGAATTGGGAGCGTAATTGTCAAATGTTAATGAGATGAGAGAAAGGCAGGGGAAGAGGTGTATCCAAACTATCATATCTGAGCCTTAACGATTCTCTCTGGATGAAGGAGAGAGAGACTGAGGAGAGATCAAGGCAGTCGGTGTGGGAGGGTGTGAGCGGGGAGGGGGGAATGGAGGAGGACGGGAGGAGAGAAAAAGCAGTGAAACAGCATCAGAAAAGACAGGAGCGCCCTTCCAGACATTCTGCGCATCAGAGAGCAGCATCTCATGGCTCTTAATGAAGCTCCCTTTATTTCTAACTTCCACTCGATTTTTGATAATATTCTTAGTTAGAAGATTGTCTTCTGATCAGCTCACATTATAATTTGCTCTCCATGTACACACAGCTCTTCTGTATTTTTGGATAATGTAGGATAATTTTGCACAGCACTGATGTAATCATTAAAAAAGAATAATTTCATACTCAGCAGTCTGATGAGAACACCAGTGTGAATATATTTTTATATTATTTTATATTACAAGAGAGAAATTCTGTGTAAAACATTGGGCTCCTCTGGTCCTGCATACTGCTCTTAACATTATTTTTAAGCCCCACCCCCCAAAAAAACAAACGTGTCTGATGGAGCCTCAATCGAAACCATGAAATAACAATGCAAATGAAAAAACTGCCCATTCCAGGACATACAGCACCAACTAATCACCCAACTTTGAAGAGAAGCATGTGAAAATGAAAGATTTAGACTTCTGATCTTGTGCACGGCAGCTTTCTGCATATCATCAGGGTGAGATCCACACTGCGAGTTAAGCGGCACATTTGTTAGTAAACTGGGTTGAGAGTCCTATTGCAAATCTGTGCCATTAAAAGTTATTGCAAGTACAAATAATTGATTATAATAACAGTATCTTTGAAGTTACTTGCATTCAGATTCAAAGTGCTGGTTTCAGAATTCAAAGTTTTCGTTGTGCATTTTATTTTGTTCTTATTTTGTTTTGTTTTACAAAATGAGATTTAAGGCAAATTAATAAATGAAAACGTGTCGTTTCGTTATTTCTCGGACACAAAAGACAAATTATTATCATTTTTTGCTATCTTTTATTTAGAAAATTAAAGAATCCCTTTTCATGTGTGGCAGGCAGGTTATAAACTTTACAAACGTGAAAACAATTAACATTTTCTTTTTTTGTAAATAAGAAAATAAAAATATCTTCTGTCTTAAAGTTGGATATTGTTACTTGTGGAATTCGAGCATGAGACTCCTCTTCTCCCCCTCCCCTCATTGTTTCTGCTCCATATCTCTGCCCTTTAAGACCGTTGGCGACAGCTTCCTGGTCCCACTGCGACGGTCAGAACTGCCTTCCCTCTGCCGCGCTTCGCCCATTGAAATGACTGGAGGCAGCAGCGTGCAAAGACCAACTCACAGTCAACTCACAGTATATATTATCAGCACCATCTGCAGTTTAACATATCTATTAGGATTCCCAGCCACCTTAAAGATTCATGTATTTTACCCTTTTATTGAGGCAAAAACATGTGCATGTTTCACTGTAGGTATCTACCTCATGTTGGGAGACAATAACATTCTGAGCTTACTTGGTGGCAAAAAAATATTTGCTTCTAACCTTTGACTTGCCCCGTGCAGTTACATTGTCTAGCATTGTCGAGCTAAACGTTCCTAGCGTATACATCTTTCTGGATGTATTTTGTGACCGTGAAATAGGCCTTATGTTGAAAAATGCCATTACTCTCCTTTAAGTAGAGTTAAACACAAGATACTTTAGTACATTTACAGTATCGTGAGCTGCTTTGACTTACTTTCTTCAGATTGACTTCCTGTTACTACAAGTCAAGCCGCGAATGTTAGTCCGACGTTGATAAATGCGCCGACAGTCAGTCCTGCTGTTTGGTGCAGAGCAGGTAGAGTGCAGTGTGCTGCAACGTTTATTTGCTGAAAACAGCTGCCTGCTGTGGCTGAAAAACATCACTTTGAGCGCGGTGAGCCGAAGCAGAACAGCAACATTGTGGGCTTGATGAGCTAAATAATGAGTTTCCCAGTGTTTGCACACTTCTAATGGAAGGTATTCAATATTACCCTCTCTTTCATTCTTGAGTACAATGGATGTGCTGTCTAGTCCTGTCATATTTCCACTGTTAAAACAGAGTGAGTAAGCTGAAAGCTGAAAGCTCTGAAACTCTAACAGGTGAATTTAAAATCTTTCTGATTTGTTTTTTTTTTACACAGAAAATGAACCTGAAGTCTAATACAATTAGTATTTAGAATTATTTCCCCGGAATAACAGGATGTATTTTTAAGTGCTGGGGTCTCTCTGGATGGGCGGCACACAGTTAGACTGACAGCAAAACGAAGCCAGTGGGATTTTGCAGCGTGAGAGGAGATTCATTAGCACTCTCAAAGGGATACATTCATTTATAATTAAACGTTGAGCCTGTTCAATAATGGATGACCAGCAATGAATGCTTTCCTGTGACCGAGCGTGAGACAAAACACGAAGAAAAAGTGAGCGGCAAAGCAAAGAGGAGAGAACGGACGCTGCCAGACCACCTTCAAGATGGCTGAACTAATCGCCTGAAAAATGCCATTTTGGTCCAGTTTCTCTTGAGATTATAAATTGAGTTGATCTTCTGTCGTCCAAACTTTTTGAGGAACTTGATTACATCATTTTTTTCCCTTGCCCTGTCATCTATAAAAGGATGAAGACACACAAAAATTCCTTCTTTTTTTTTAAAACCAAATGTTTGAGTTCATTTTTAACGCAGCATTATTTTGGTGCTGGATATAAAACAGGTGAGCTCAGCCTTTCACACTAAACTCTTTTTCAAACATTTTAACAAATCCGTATCTGATTAACTAAATAACTTTTTTATCATCGCCGGCCCTGTCCAGGGAATTTTCATAGTGTCACATTTGGCTAATTAAATTAAGGTTGCAGAGGTTAATCAGGAGACAGAGACTCGGGGGGTCACAGGATTTCTCCTCTGGCTGTGAACTGCTCCGATGGAGCTTTTTCTGGGCCAGCATACACTATCGAGTTTATTCTTCAACCTTGATGTGGGCATACACGGATGGATGATTATCTCAAAGATGGTGTAACATGTTTGATGTGTTGGAACCACTGCACACACACACACACACACACACACACACACACACACAATGTGTAGATTTTATCACTCCTCTGGCTGTGAACTGCTCCGATGGAGCTTTTTCTGGGCCAGCATACACTATCGAGTTTATTCTTCAACCTTGATGTGGGCATACACGGATGGATGATTATCTCAAAGATGGTGTAACATGTTTGATGTGTTGGAACCACTGCACACACACACACACACACACACACACACACACACACACAATGTGTAGATTTTATCACACCGCTTGCACTAAAAGCCTCTAAATCAACATTTTAAACAATAAAAAAATGTGCCGGTCAACGTTATCCATGATTAGCCATGATTTGTCGGTTATGAATGGGTCCCGATAGGCCGGTGTCTGGGTCTGGAAACAGAACGCAGTTATTAGCTATTAGTGACCTCTGCTCTGGACAAGATCTTTTCCATTTGTGAAAACACAATGCAACAAGCTAGTGAGAGTGTGCTGGACCACTGTATCATTCTTCTTCTGATGTCAGCTTTGAAAACAGGACACACCAAACCGACGGCTGACAACGAGCCACCACAGAGAGGTTCCCAGCTGTGTCCACAAGAGTTGCTTTGGAACACTCCGCAAAGATGTCGACAGACTGCAATAAGCCCGGAGCAGGTCCTGCATCTGCAATAGATTAAGAAATATTACTCTTACCGTCGCTCACTCGCTCAATATGACTGATAACAAGATGAGGAAGGGCATTCGTGTTGTGGAACAAGGCAGGACCAGAGACGGGAGAATAACAAGTCTGGAAGAATCTGCACTAAATGGGTGAAATCGTGGCTTGTGGATTGGATTTCATCATTTCTGCCTCTATAATGCAGACAGAGACAAAAATATCTCTGACATTCCAACATTTTTGACGGCCTATTATCAGCTCGACGTGTCCTAGAACTATTGTGCATTACCACCCATCCCGAATGGGAGTGTGGTCCGTTAAAAAAGGGCACAGGCCAAATGCAAAATCCAGGCAACCGGCTGATGACACGAGGAGCAGTAGGTAACAAAATATGACACTGAAAAACATGAGGACGACAGTACGTGCAGTAAGAATATAAACTGGCAAACAAAGAGGAGAGCATGTGGACTTCAATACAAAAGGAAGCGAAGGATGAAACGCAGGAGCGTAATCCCAGGAGGTGGGAAGAGAGCACAGACAGGAAGTGTGAGGTTGGACATGACACAGCAGGAGAAGAACTACGATATACGAGGAGAAATAAGTCATTGTGCTCGGTGAATTGTGGGTAGTTCAGGTGGGCCGAGGATACACAAACGGCATCGTTGAAAATCAAGACTGTCTGTTGTCGCGGTCGGAGGATCCTGGACATTGGAACAGTCCTTCAGCAGCATCCGATGATGCAGTATCCTTCAAATCCAGCTGCTGGAGGAGTCTCGGTGGACTCTGAGAAACATTCAGTGTCAGTGAGCCTTGAATGAACCATGTAAAAAACATGATGGAAGTATGGTTTTATTTTATCAACGTTGGTCCCCTCATCACTCCTCACTCAATGTTCCTTCTGCCGCTTCTTCTGCATCTCGTCCAGTGGAAGCTTGAGTGATGCTTAAGTCACGTGCTTCATGGACTGTGTGTAAAGGTTCATTTGCCAAACATATGCTTCATTTGCATGTTGTTGCATTTTGTTTTATCAATACACCAACATTTCCACCTCAAGCAAGTGTGGAATCACAGCAGGTGTTTCACCATTTATACACATTTAAATTTACAGCATCCCAACCAGCTGTGTCTGAGAACAATTAACTTTTTGCTTTTGGAGTTAATGCTGTTAGATATTATCCTTAATCGTATACACGTATATATTCAACCATGTAAACAGATCCGAGTTACCGATTTATAGCAGAATACATTATTGTTTATCAATTTTAGGTCAAGTCCCACTCAGATTAAAATCTTTTACAGACAGAGCTGACAGAGAATCTTAGCCTGATTTGTTCATCCTTCCTGTGGCGGGTTTAACTCTACGACCCAAAAGCACGACTCAGAGCAGGCAGGCAGGCAGAAGTTACTAATGTCTTTAAAACAAAAATCATCAACAAAGTATTAGATAAACAACAACAAGTTGGGGCAAAAATGATGCCAAAACATGCACAGCTAAGATAACTCAGCAGAGGTGAATATGTCTCTATGTAGCTCATTCCAGGCGCATGATATGAACTTAGAGGAGTTTAGCTGATAACTCCCAGAGTTCAGACACAGAGGGATGCAGAGGCTGAACGCATATATAAAATTCACCCACAAAGTCAATGACAAAGCAAAAAAAAGTTTCATTGACTCATTTAAAAGTCGTTTGCAGAGATTTAATGTCAAACGTCAGGTAACAGCTGAGAGGCTCCGTTGAAACGGAAGAAAGAGCAGCGTGTCGTATCTGAGGAGAGGAGAAGCAATCGTTATCTTCGTGTCTAATTCGGCCACGGTGAGACGAATGAGCTGAGCGTTTTCTTTACGACCACCTGGGGAGGAACAGCGCCGAGTGCAGGCAAGGTCAGCGGCTAAATTGACAACACTCCGGCGGCCATGATGGCGCTTGGCGCTGAGGGAAACCACTGGGGAGCTGCCGTCACGCAAACAAAGCATCATTTCTGCAGACACCTGCCAATGGACCAGTTATGTAAGGGAGAGTGATGTCCCAACTCCATTTAGAGGGAGGAGCCCGCTACTATTAATTTCTGGGAAATGTGTGTGCGTGTGTGTGTGTGTGTTGATGTGTTTTTCCCCGCTCAGCCTGCGATGAACTGCTGACTGGCAGCCATAACTCTTCAAGCGACAGGACACGTTTCATTCGTCCCACCCCCCTCGAGTCTCTTCTCTCCGATTCTATTCCCCTCTCCCTCCATCATCCTATCCCTCCCTCCCTCTCTCTCTCTCTCCCTCTCTCCCTCTCTCCCTCCCTCCCTCTCTCTCGCTCTCTCTCCCTCTCTCCCTCTCTCTCTCTCTCTCTCGCTCTCTCTCCCTCTCTCCCTCCCTCCCTCTCTCTCGCTCTCTCTCTCTCTCTCTCTCTCTCTCTCTCTCTCTCTCTCTCATCACAAATTCATATCTACATGGTCGGAACAATCTGGGTGTGTCAGGAATGCTGTTGATCCTCTCACACACATGCACAGCGAGTTGTGGTGGAGAGACGGTCAGAATCGAGCGGCTCGGGGCAGAAATGAACTTTAGCCATCCCAACTGCCCTCCCCCAGTTAGCATGACATCATTTCACTGCACGTTGGTTTGTCGCAAAGCAACTTTGCCTCCTGTCTCACCTTTAGAAAGGCCTTCTAAAATTAAAGCCCCGCCCCTCCAGTCGGAACTGTTCCTCCAGCTGAACTTCAGCGTGCAGAAGCTGTACTGTATCACACAGCGAGGCTGTTTTCACACCGATATCTAAAAAATTGACTCTGTGCTCAGTGAGAACTGATTTACGGAGGCGGGGCCCTCCAGCAGGATCTGTGACATCACTAATAGTTTCATAGTCTCTCGTAGACCAGATCCTCTGGATACACAGGTGAGATGTGGGAACTTGACAGGAAGAAGCAGGAGAAGGAGATGTTTTGTGTCCAGCAGTTGTGAAATTTACAACAAACAATATTTGCTCATTTATGTACTCTGCAATGTTTGATGAGACTTTGTGGTTTTTAAAGGAGCAAGCTGTGGTGTTCTTTGGTCATCAAGTAGTGAAACCATTTGTGTATAACACGACACACCTTTAAGGTGGGATTTATACTTTTGTTCTGCAACAACTGTTAAGACACAGATTGGAGGATTTTTAAATATTATACATGTGTGGAGAAGTTATTGCTAAGTTTATTACTTACAAATATAATGAATTAAGAATTTATATTCGATGTGAAAACGTTCCGGCACGACGAGAGGAGGAAGAATAACTCAGGATAAGACGCAAGAGGGAAGCCTTTCTAAATGAAACGGGAACTTTAAAGATAGAAACGATGTGAAAAAAGTAAAAAATGAAGTAAAAAGAAAACAACTAAAAACCTTTGCAGAAGAAATAATATATCGACAGATCTTTGAAAGACACATTTAAGGCCAAATTCAGCTGTTTGATACAGAATCGTTTCTATAAAGACACAGTCAGCAAATGGAAAGACAGTTTTATTATCCAGTTGAATTGGTGAGCAGACAGAAGTTTCAGCGACAAATAGCTTGAGGAAAAAAAAGAGATGCTCAATTGTGAATGTTTTCTTGGATTAGTTTGTGGGCTGCAGAGAAAATAACAAATTGATTTTCAGGACATTCATTTGGACCCTTGGAAATGACTCTTATGAAATAATCATCTTTCACTTCTTTTATGACATTGGATCGACCGGTTCCAGAGAGAAGTCATCAGTGAGATGCACAGGGGTGCCATAAAACAAAGCAAAGTGACTGGCAGAGTTTCAGCCACTCTGTGACAGATGCTTTGGAAAGAAAACCTATCATGTTTCTATCATTTCTCAAAGAAAAAGGACCAATTGTGCAGCGTGTTTGTTGATGGCTCTGTGTAATTAATAATAATGTTATAAGCGATATCCTGTTCTGCTGCTCAGAGTCGACCTCACAGAGCGCGTCACACATATATCTGTGTCTGCTGGGTTCTGGAATTTAAAAAAAATGACCGTCATATAACTTAAAGGAACATTTCACCCCAGAATTTGTCATTATCTACTCCTTGAAACATTCCTGAAGCTTCACAGCGAAACAGTGTTGTAGAGACCGTGTCAACACGTGACGGTTTTAGTAAACAAGCATAAAACTAGCTTAGCCTCAAATCCCTGATCCCCATCCATGGCAATCATTTAGTATAGTTTGGACTCGCTTAAAGTCTAAACAACTCCGCAACTCACACTTATCTGCCAGTGTGGAAGAATGAAGATGCAGCCCCCAGTAGATTTTGTGCCATCGTGCTGACAGAAAGGCAGCGGCATAAACATGGATATCAACGACTTCTGAGCAATATAATGAATCCATACAGCACATCCTGCACAATCGGGGTCTCAAGAAGCCCGAGAGCCCAAATTTATTCAAAAAAACGATTTTAAACATACATCTTCAGTGTAGCCACTAATCTGAAAGTGTCCTCAAGACATCACTATAGTAGAGAGCCTTTCGGGCTTGTTTTGAGCTTTTTAAAATGTAATTTGAACAGACAGGGCAGGCAGGGGGTGGAATTTTTGTCAGTTGTTTAGGAAAATGCTGCAACACTTCTCTGAAATATTAAAGTGGACTTTAAGAGACTTTCCTTCCTGACTGATTGAAATCAAGTTACTTCAAAATCCATAAGCTGTGCTGCGCTGCTGCAAGTGCACCTCGACTGTAAAAGGGAAACACATTTAGAGACACAACAATTTATCATTTTGGTGCAAACATAATGTCCCCCTCTAAAGGTGATGAAAAGAGCTTTGCACAGGGCTGGAGGTGACTGCCCCCCCCAGCACAGATACACAGGACCCTCACATGAAATACTGTACAGCAGCTACCATCAGCATCATATTTCAACACGCACCTCAAAGAGTTTTATGAATCATGGAGGAGCCCAGACACAATTCAAGACAATTTATGATTTCTAAATCATTGGACGGCACACAGAGTCATGTTAAACATGTCCTGTTCATCAGACCTGAAGATGCAAGTATTAAACCCATATTACATATACTGTAGTTATTGTTATATCAGTTATCAGTTTCAGCAGCGACACTTCACCCCTGAAAGTTCACCTGAAGTTAACGACTATCATTTTAACCCATTTTAAATCACATCCTCGATCATACGGTCACTTATCGAATGATATATGCCAAGGAACACATTTTTAAATATTATATATGTATTTTTATATTAAAATCCGATATCGTTTTCTTCTGGTAAAACCACGTCAAATGAAATCACCTTGTGCAAGCTAATTTCAGCCAATAATGTCGTGACATCAAGCTGTCAATCAATCTTCAACATTTAGCGGAGTTCAGCAGAGCTCAGCTGAGCTATGACCGTTGCCGTAGTAACCAGCTATCCAGATTCGTCCCAACGTCATGTCTCGCCTGCTGTCTTCTGATTGGTTCCTTCTCGTTTCGGTTGCAAATATATCACGACACAGCAACTAAATGCTACCCTTCTTCATCCTGATGATGATTTAGCTGGTGAGAATGATGCTTTCAGCCAAAAGGAGAAAATGAAATCTGCTGACTTTGCTCTCCAGGTCAAGATTTTCCCAGGGTTTGCACTGTGGATGTGTGAGTGTGTGTGCGTGTGTTCAGCAAGTGTAAACCTGTGTATGTTTACACACAATAGCTACAAAGGTCATGTGTAAAAGTGATTCCCTCTGTGATCCATCACAGCTGCAGCTAACAGCAGATTTTCACCTGAGAAAACATGTTTGGAGAGAGAAAAAAAAGGGGCATTTATTGAAGCAATTTGATACATCCCATAAATTATGTTTGCCAAAATAATATGTATGCTGCACACTGAAAAAGAGCACCTTGTAAATTGTGACCCACTTGTAATGCATCAGACAAATCAAAAAATTGTCATTTTTTTAAATTGAATCTGGTGAGAAGGCCTGTGGGTTCGACTTGGCTTTCACGTTCTTCTTCTCATCCTCCCTACTTTCAGTCACGGAGATGAAATTGAAGTGGTAAGCACATGTAACAACTGATTTCTTCGCTATTATGCTAAAGGTACAAGACGCCGTGGTTATTTTTCCTCCCACCTTTTCTCAGTAAGTCCTCCAGTATCCTTCGCTAAACTCGCAAAAGGTGTTTACACATTAATGTTGGCGGATAGCAGACACAGACGAGATACAGCCTGTTGTTTGGTGGGCTGTTTCTCAGCTAACATCCGACTGCAGAGACGTGACATTGATATCAGCATTAGCATCCCACTCTTTAAGAGGAAAATCCCAGGACATGGGGTTTAATTTGGGACAGCCCCGTTATGTCATGTGCGTGCAGGCTAAGAATGATAAACATTCCCATCACGCCATTGTAGTAAATTCAAGAATTTATGCTATTTTCAATGCCTCATTGTTCTGGATTAATCATCTTAAGTGTTAATGTTGCATTTCAGTCACCATGGGTAGATGTTTGCTCAATTCCAAGCCTAAATATAATGCATTTTGTTGTGTTATTAGGACAATAATTACAAAACTGAATTACAAAACAGGGAAAATGGGAGCAGAGATGAGGGACATTCATGTTAAAATGAGTTTTAAACAGGGGGAATTAGAAATAAAGGCCTGTCTCTAATACAAGCCAGTTTCCCATAAAGGCCCAGTGACTTCTGTGACAGCTGTAAATAACGGATAATGTCACCAAGTGTTCAGAAAATGTTGAACTGTTCTTTTAATGAACCTGCACAGTTGAAATCTGGAATCAATGTAAAGAATAACTCTAACAAAAACTGGCAGAGGTAGAAGAAAACTTTAAAAACTTCTGTAATCAATTGTTCAAGGGCTCAGTGGTTTGGTTTCTGTATCTATTCATCCATCTCACTAGAATGTTGTGTTTGCAGTTTTAAAACAAAAATCACTTGACTAATATACCAACCTTCTGAAGAGAGTGTCAGCTGTAGATGTACGCCGTGCCTACAGGCCCAAAGACCTTCTGCGCTCAGTCTTAGAGGGGAAACACAGAGCAAAACCAAGTCGCTCCTGCCGGATAAGCTTATTTCTTTGAGCTCAGTGTAATAACTCAAGGCTGAATGACCGAGCATTTTTATTCATCTCAGATCTTTCGTTTGGAATACGGTGGCAGTATGCAACGTTCCGAGAGGCTTCGGCGAGAAAATCAACCTGAAACAAAACAAGTGAGGGTTTAAAACGTGAGGATGGCACCATCCCCTGCAGAAACTACCGTTACTGATTAATGTCAGTGTGCTACTTCCGTTATTGTTACATCAGGAAGCAATGTGGATTTAAGACGGTGGAGGGAAAACTGAGGGCGTTCTTTGATGATCTGAAGTCACCTGTTTGTCACTCAGTGAGCAGTGTTCCACGTCTGCTGTTTAAGCTGTTAAAGCACTTAGAGCAAGTTCAATTAAACAGTCCATGGAGCAAAACACAGAGCCTCCACCAGAGTGACACGAGCCCAACATTCTGTCATGGCTTCATTCAGCGGCGCTGCAGACTGTGGACATGTTGCGGCGGGCAGATTCCTGCGTCTCAGCTTTATTATGTTGTGTTCCCCTGCTGTCTGCAGCGGAGCGGCTTCACAGCTGAGTGGCACTCACAATGTTGTGTGATAAGAACCCAGATAATCAGGTGAAAGCAGAAGTGTTGGACGTGAGAGAAATGCACGATTGTCACTGTAAGAACCCGAAGCAGCAGCGGCGCTACATGAGTATTTGTCGACAGGACAAACACTACAGTGTATGTAGAACGAAATCAGTCAATTAAACCTAAAATTTCATTCAAATCAATACTTGTACGTTAATGATGAGACCGCATGAGATAACTGCACTGTGAAAGTGCCCTCGGAGACTAAACCACGGACAAGTGAGAGCTTCTTTTCGGTGTGATAGCTGTGAGAAAACCTGAGCACTGCACTCTCAGTTTGTATTTAGCAGCTGACGAGACGCAGCAGAGCCAAACACGGAGCGAAAACTGGACCACATTTATCAGATGGACATGACTTATGACGTGTAAACAGACTACTGTTTGCTGACATTTAGCCGTATCCGGGGTCGTGCGCAGACATTCTGAGCTGCTGTTGCTACATTGAGAAAACAATAAAAGAGAGTCCACCTCTTTTTCTAATGACCCTACTGTGTTGTTTAAGGTGGTGATCAGAAGCATGACGCTCTAAAAACAGGGTGAAACTTAATCGAGAGCCGAACAACTTAGCCTTCGTTTCTGCAGGCCGGTCCAATCTCTTAGCATTTAGCTAAGCCTTCACCTGACAAACTTCAGGACCCTGTGACCCTATACGGGCTAAGTGGTGATTGACAATGGAAGGATGGATGGATTTTCTGACCTGGTGGGTTCTCATCTCATTTTCCGGTCAAAATGGGGGTGAAATAAAGTCAAGCACAACTTATTGGCTTTGTTTTGCCAATAGGTTGGGCTATGATGAAGATCTTAAAGCTGATGTTCATTTGCAAACTTTATATGTTGGTGTGAAAATAGGCTAGCCATTACAGCCAGCAATAGCACAAAAACCCAGTGTTCAAATGGAGCCAGGCCTCATTCTTTATTTTTATTTAAACCCTCGGGAACCACAATATATAGAGAACCCTCATTTTCAATGGTGTGGAGGTACGTACAATGAACTAATAGCACAACAATAAAAGACAACAACACTTAAAACAATATCAAAAATCAGAAGCCATGACAGTTGCAACCACTAAGATTAGTAACTAAGCTTTGAAATTGTCCAGGTGTAATTAACGAGGTCCCATTTAAAGGTTTGCTGAAGCATATTTCAAGTATGAGGTGCCCAAAAGCAAAAAACCGACGTACCTCACTCGCACCTGCAGAGTGAGACATGACTGTGAGCAGAGAGCTTCTGCAAGATGGCTTCGTAAGTAAATATGTACAGATGCTGGTTCCATCTTATAGAAAGAGCAGACAAGCCAGTTTTTCTGATACAGTAAGCAGTGGTGTGTTCCATAACTGTCTCCAGAAATTAATCTCAAGGCAGAGTGACGTTCTGCATCTAAAGGTTTAAGAGTGGAACAGGCTGCTGACTGTGAATAATATACCCGCAGTCTAATACAGAAAGGAAAATCGCTTCAACAATTCTCTTCTAATAAATATTGGAAAACGAAATTCCTTAAAAGAAAACTTAGTTTCAGTCTCAACTTTGATATTGATGTGTCACTGTGAGTTTTTTTTAAGGGTTTATCATCAGTGCAGATGCCCTGATGTTTATATTGCTCCACTTTCTCTATTGTGGTGTTATTTGTAAAATAAATTGTTACATTACCGATTGTTACATTAGAATTTGAAAACATTTTTCATTTTGTCTTTGTACAATTTAAAACAAGTTTTAAATTGTGGAGGTGTTTTTTACTTAGATCTATTTTGACAATAGATTAAATCTATTGTAGATTTAGAGTGTCAGTATGATACAGTCGTGAGGTGAAGAGATAATATTGTTTATATAGATGGTGAATAAGTTTGGTCCAAGGATAGAACCCTGGGGAACACCCTTTGTAATAGGAAGAGAAGAGGATTGAATATTTCCTATCTTGATGCACTTTAGCCTGTCAGAGACATAATTCTGAAATCAAAAAACAGCTATTATTCTCAAAACCTGGAGATTAAAGTTGTTTTAAAACAGAGATTGGTCGGTGGTGTCAAAGGCTTTTGTTAGATCAACAAAAAGAATTGCACAGTTTTTTATTTATCTAAAGCGGAGACTTAGGCGTAAAACTAAGGTTGCTGCAGAAATAGCACCATGACCAGGCCCAAAACCAGACTAATATGGAGAAAAAAATGGAATTATTACACAAGAAGGCTTTCAACTGTTCATTCACTAGTGATTCTAATACTTTGCAAGACAAGACAGTTTTGAGATTGGGCGAAAATGATTTAGTTCAGAATTTGTACTTGCTTGCTGAAGGAGAAGAACATGGGAAGTCTTCCGAACCATAGGAATGATGCCAGATGTAATGCTTAAATTGAATATATTTTGTATTCTGATATTAGATTTGCTGAGGATTTCAGTGCAAAGGGCTCCAATTGATCTTCACCAACTGATTTAGGTACATCAGTATTGCCGAGGGCTTCAGCTACCACCCATCGAGAGACAGGAGATGAGCTGAATGAGTGATTCACTTTTGAGTTTACACTAAGGGAGGATGACCCGTGTTCTTCCAAACACCCACTGGAGCCACCATCAGAATTGCCAAATAACTGACAAGATTTCACACAACGATCATTAAAGGCAGCGCAGATTTCATGGCTATCACTTATCTTTTTACAACCAACGGGGATGTACGTGAACTATTAAAGGTCAATTTGAGTATCACACAAGTGTTCTGACCACCTGCCCCGTGCTTTATTTCTAGAGTGGAGTAGAGATTAAAGCTCTGCTGTGAACCACAGAGTGGAGTTTGTCTGTGTCTTTTTAAAAGCTGCACGCTTATCGAAGAGTGAGTTAAAACACTCGTAAAAGATCTTAATGCTGGTTCAGGATCAGAGTGTCATTTTGAGAGTGTCAGCAACTGGACCGAGGTAGAGGTCATTAAAGGGTTCTTAAATTTCTTCTAACCACTACACGGGAGATGCTTTCGTTTCGTTCTCTTCGTTAATAAAACATTCTTAGATAATAACAGTTGGATCCAAGCGGCTCTGCACGTTAAGTGGGACAAGACGACTGCTGTTGCGAACTGACGCTACGTGAATGACACCGACTTGACTTGACTTTGAGCAGCAGCTTACAAACTGAAAATGAAAAATCAATATTATAGACAAAACCTTTTAACTAGACAGCAGTTTAAGGCACATGTCTTATGAATGCTCTGCCCTGTCTGTCGCGATTCCACCTTGGACAGGAGCAGAGGTTAATGGGAGTTTTCATCAAATGGAGGGGAGGGGCTACACAGGAACGCCATTCCACGAGGAATAATTACATATATATATATACTAATAGCCTAATATCTGTTTGTGACTAAGAAATGATTTAAAACATGACTGACACACTGTATCACAGTGACCACACAGTCTTAACCACAACATTACACCAGACCTTTACTTCCTGGTTTCATTGGTTTAACACAACTAGTCAAGAAGGGACACATGATTCACCCTGCAGGTGTGCTGCAGAGAGAGAATGGTGCAGTATTTATTCATGTGCTCACTGCAGCATCTAGCTTCTGCAAAGGGCTGCAGTCACTTTTTAAGGCCCCTGTCAGACAAACACACACACACATGTGGCTTGTTAGAGCACGTGGTCATGTGGTCGGCGCTGGATGCTGCTGCATGTGTCAGGGCTCAGCTCCTTTAATCCACATTGATTCAAGGTGTGGAGAGAAAACCGTTGTGTCGATCAGCCGATGCTCGCGTGTCCGGGTTTCCTTCTGACAGCTTCTTGGTGTCTCTGTGTGTGAATCCATCGACAGAGAGCCGCGTGGACGATTAGGGATTTGGGCTTTGGGAAATATTCAGCCAGCGTCTTGTTCACGCTGAGACAAACAGCGAGAGGGGAGGAGGGGAGGAGGGGAGAAAGCCGTAAATCCAGAGTTTTACGGTCTGTCAGTGGACCAGTAGAACACTGTAAGCTGCGATATCAGTCAGCAGGTCAGAGAAAGGAGAGGAGGACGGAGGGAGTGGGGGGGATTCAGATGAAAGGAAGGAAAGGAGGTCAAAGCGATTGAAAAGAGGGGGAGGAGAACCCTAACCCTCTGTGGTAGTTTCCATGTCTTACTGTTTCTTACAGATTGTGCATCTGTCTTTGTGAAGACCACTTTAAGGTCTCAGGTGTGAGGACATCATTGCAAACTGAGGCCATGGTATCACGTGAATGTAAGATATAATCTGCAGCTGGTCTGAAGGAATTTGTAATGGAACATGTAAGCTTGATCTCCGAACATCTCCCTCCGTTCACACAGTGCGTTTAGTAGCTGCTCTGGAGCTTTCTGTCACATCACATGATATCTGTCTGCAGAGGGACGTTTGTCCGGGATGAGAAGACCTCAAAGTGCTCAGAGACAATGAAACATTCCTGTTATACACTTTAAGGCTCAGCGAACAGAAATTCAGCCTTGTGCTGACATTGTTTGATTACTAGAGGGATGCTGTACACAGCAACCAACCAATGTTCAGATATTTCAACAGTGCTAGTGCGTCTCAAAAAAATAGAATATTATGGAAAAGTTCTTTTTTTATATATGATTTAATTCACAAAATCAAACTGAAGTATATTCTATATTCAGTACTCATGAAAGTACTGATACAATCCTTAAATATGTTTTGTTTTTTTAACTGTAGGTCATAATTATCCAAATTAAAATATTAAGATATTGAATGAGTCGTGAGTGTAGAACAAATAACTGAAACAAAGTAAACAGCAATTATTTACTGCTCAATACAAGTTTGTTGTCTCATCTAGAAATAAACAGAAGTAAAATATTACTTAATTTACAATGATTGTGTGGTGTTTGTTGGTTGACATGCTGCAGCCAAACACCACAGACACCTGCTGAGCAGCTACCTGGCAGCCTGACGCTCATCCCGAGCTAAATCCTTATCACTGTTGCTAGAATTGTATCAACTACAGTTTACTTTGCTCAGCATCTTTACACTGCAAAACAGTAAATGCACATAGCACTTGCACACAGAACACTATGAAATATAGGAAAAGCACATTTAAACGTGACCAGTTCCATGTGCAGAGGCCTTACACAATAAGTGTATAACACTCCTACAAAGTAAAGATCTGTTCTAACGTGACTGTTGCTCACACAATTCGTGATATGTTTTTGATTGAGAACAACAAGGATCTCATTTTCCGTGAGCATTTTTATTCCTCCTGTTTTGTAATCAGTTAGGGAGCTCCAGGTTTGTTTGTTTCTTTGTGTCCTTTGTGTAGGTCGGTGGAAGCTCTCTTTCTAGATATTATGAATTTGTTTGTTATTTTGACTGGCTTTGCTTCCATTTTTCTTTTTTAAATTTATTTTCTGTTAATAAACCTTGACTGAACCTGATCCTTAACGTATCAGTTGTCTCTTTCTGAGGCTCCTGTCTTCTTTGTTGAAGGGTTTTGGGTGATTAAGTTCTGTTGCCACCTGTGTTTCCCCCAGATATTAAATTCATGTTGTAACAGGCCACATACTGACCTTTTTAACACTAACCTTTATTGTCTGGGACAGCATGCTAACTGCCTCTGGTATACATATATTTGCCTTTAAAAACTCTTGAGTTGCTTCACAGTGTTTTTGGGTCATTATCCATCTGCACTGTGCTGTCAACTCAGTTTTGTAGCATTTTGCTAAATGTGAGCAGAGAGTATAGCCCTATACACCGCAGAATTCATCCTGATGCTTCTGTCAGCAGTCACATTATCAATAAACAGCAGTGAGCCCGTTCATCAGCAGCCATACATGCCCATCTCATAATACCGACTACTTTGGATCTTTGGATCATCAGCTGCTCCTTTCCTTCTCCAGACTTTTCTCTTCTCATCCTTCTGATACAAGTTTATCTTAGTTTCATCCATCCAAAGAATCTGATTCCAGAACATGATTAGATGTTTTCTGGCAAAGTCTAATCTGTCCTTCCTGTTCTTAAATCTTCCCGGTGGTTTGCACCTTGTTGTAAACCATCTGTATTTACAATCATGAAGGTGTCTCATGATTTTAGACTTTGACAATGATACACCGACCTTCTGCAGAGTGTTCTTCTCTCAGTGTTGTGAAAGGGTTTTTCTTCACCAAGGAAAGGCTTCTGCCACCTCCCACTTTAGCTGTTTGCCTGTTTCAGGCCTTTTGGCGACGCTGAGCTTCCAGTGAATTCCCTTTATCATCCAACCAGATCTTGCTTTTTAAAAAAAGCAAAAGAAATTGTTGTGGTGGCACAATAATAAAATAGATAACATAAGCTGTGTCTCTGTTCAAACATTTCTGAACCTAACTGTACCATCAGAGAATAGCGTGGTCTAATTGGAGAGCTCCCATCACGACTTTGGTTGCAGATTCACGGATGGTTGACGGCTCGAGAACAATTTGTCTGGCAGAGCGTAACTCTTGTTTCTCCCGTGATGACACTGTTGTGACACAGTCAGCACGCCTGGTGGAATAATGTCACATTGTTGTTTGTGTTCCTTGACCGCTTATCAACCACGCTGCCTTTCAAAGGACCCTTGTGACAAATATTTGGATATCCTCTCTTGGTTAAAAATCAGAATTGCATTTGATGTCCTGAACTTTACTTCTGAAGTTAAATGCTGTCATCTGTGTTAACCTCAGAGGAAAAGGAGGAAAAGGAAAGGTAAGAGTTAAAATATAACGTAAGAAACAAAGCTGCACTGTACAGATTTGCAGAGTCGGATGTTCTGCTGCTGTTCAACAGGACAGGAAAGAGGAGGAGGAGGAGAACATCTTTGACTCCTGCGCCTCTGTGAGAAACTGATGTCACCGTGTGAATAATGTATAAGTCATATAAGGGTTGGCTCTTATGGCTATGCATATTTGACCAGCGCGGCTGTCTCTGAGTGACTGAGAGAGCACGCAGCTTTCAACATGTATTTACGTGCACGCATTTCAATTTCAAGCACTCTGTTCAATTCTAGCTGTAAAGTATAAGACTAGTTACAACAAACTGCTAAAAACAGATGTCATTTCATTATTAAATATCGGATTTTATTTTAATTTGTACATTTTGTTTTTTGCTTTGCGTGACTTTTGTGACGCTCGCTGGGGTGAACACGTGAGGTAACATGGCAGAACATAACAGAACAGAGACGACAGCAGAGCTGAAATGTAAACACGAAATTGAAAAATGTCACGGATGGAGAAAACACTTAACACAGAATCATTAAGAGTATAAAACAAGGAACTGTGTGTGATTCGCCCCGACGTGGCCTGTTGGTATCCCCCGATGGGTTGGAAAAGAACACAACAGCAGGGTTAGTCCCACAAAGCCCCCAAACTTATCTAAAGATAAAAACCCAAAGTGTGGGTTTTTTCTTACAATTCAGCTCGACAAACCCGAGAAGAGTGTCGTTAGCCAGCTAGCGCCAACATTAGTCCGCTACTGTTAGCAACGTTAACAGCATGTTACACAAAAGTGCTAACATACTCATGTTTTTGTACTGTGTAACAGTTTCCTCTAAAACAAATGAATTTTTAAAAAAAATCTTGCTCACAGTTTGTAATTTACATTTGTCTTTATTATTCTAACAGCCCAGGTCCCTTCCCAACCTTTAAGGTTGAAACAATGTCAGTTAGAAGTAAAAACAAAAAGAAAGCATTTGAGATATAAGAAATTTTTTAATTGAAAAATTTAAACCTGTAATCCTCACGTAATGTCCTTTTGAAATTGTTCTATGTCATTTTGTCATCAGCACTTTATCATATTTAGCTCGTAAAACTGCTTCAAAAATAAAACATATTTGTTTTGTAAGACACTGAAAACAATGTCATAATGTCAACATTGATTCACTTTGCAAAATTGTGAATCCTCGTCATCAATGGTGTTGATTTACCTGTAAAGAAATTTGTTTTTGTGCACTTTATTAAAATATGAATTCTATCTTTTGCATACATACAGCAGGCGTTTAAATGTTTTAAAAACATTTAGTTTGTGTTTTATTCTTTATTGCTATTTATAATTTAACATCAACTTTACTGTGATGATGTTCAAGCCAAATGTTTTAAAAAAAAAGGGATGGAAATAAAGTAGATCTTTTTATTATACACAGTATCTGATTAATCAAACAAATAATCAAATATTCAAATTATTGTTAGTTGCAGCCCTGCTAGTTACTGTATATCGCATATTATTAACATCTGCAAATCCAATTAAAACAGCAAAACAGAATTAACTGACCCACTCAACAAGTATTGTCTGTCTCCATAGCCAAAATTTAATATATCTTTCTGTTTTCAGTTTAGATTTATTTTAGATTCCTTCACTGCCATTGAAACACACTCTCACACACACATATGCTGTATTCTGTTTTGACTCAGTTCCGCATACACCATCCTGCTGCTGAAAACACTCACGAGAGCACAAAATGTCCATTAATCCGTCACTGAAAATAGTCTCCAACTAATGCACCGTCTCCTCCTGTGAGACTGTTTGCTGTAGTAATGTTTGCTGGGCTGAAGTTAATGTGTTGTCTGTATCCTTGAGGTCACACGGAAATGCATTTTTTCCTCATCATTTTTGTGCCTCGTCTACCTTATTCCCACTTTCCTCTTTTTCGTTCTCCACTTTCCAAAAGTATCAAGTTCCAAATGACCCAAGCCGACATTAAAAAAGAATCGAGAACACTGCAAACCACTGATAGCCGTTGGCTCCCTGCCGTCCAACAGCATCATTCCTTCTCCTGCACGTCCTCCATCGTGTCTGCTGATGATGACACTCCACACTTACACGCTTCCACTCGCAGTGGAAAAGGAAATTGACAAAACATCAACAGTGGAATGAGGCTAATGTTAATTTGCAAGCGGTCCTCTTTTGTCTGCCTTACGGGTGAATTAATGTGTTTCCTGCCGTACTGCCGCCACCTGTAGGTCCCCCGAATAATGTCCACTCCACTAACAATGTTGACAGGAGTGTGTTACACACACTAACAGATCTCACTTTGTGTGTGTGTGTGTGTGTGTGTGTGTGATGATTGCCAGTGTGTGTTTCTGAATTATCCGGAGCGACAGACACGCTCTTACTGTTCACATCTCTTACATGTAATACTTTGGTGCTGTGGACACACAGGCAGCTGTCAGGCCGGCTGCAGCAGCACAGGGATCCCCTGTTGAAACGCTGCCTGTCATTATTGGATTACTGTAGAGTGGAGGAGCTGGTGATCAACCTGAGCCTTCCACCCTCATGATCACAATCTCAATAGCCTCCTCCCACGGCTGCCATCCATTCTGCATCCCCCACCTCCTCCTCCTCCTCCTCTCTCCTCAGACTGCTGAGTGGAGGAGACAGAGCTGCTGGGAATCCCACAGTCATACATTATATAACCGGCTCGGTGCTGCAGTGGTGCTGCTCAAGCTGTGACACTGATTAACTGGTGGCTGGTCCTCTAAATCTAGCAGCTCAACCTCCACTTGGAAAATTAATAATTTTTCCATCTGCTTAAAGGTACTTTCTGAATTAGCCGTCGCTCCCAATTTTGCTGAAATGCCCCGTCAGCTCAGTGTTAAGCCATCAGTCGATATCGGCAACAATCAGGCCGCGATCGATCCGGAGTACGGAGGAGTGAAAAGAGGCATATCTACCACTTTTGTGTTAGTCCTCACGTGAGTGCGCCATCGTGAATGTCTGATAGTTGTGTCCAAACACATCTGTTGTCCTTGAAAATGCCTGATGTCCACAGAAACCAGATATTAGCAGAGCAGGAGACATATGATGATGATGCCATAGGATCAGCTAATCTATTTGTGTTTTGTTAGGTTAGAGACTGGAAACATAGCAATGGAGATATGAAAATCGCCACGTGGGGGCCAATCACAATGAGCAAATCTCCGGGTCATATGCTCATGTTCAGATGACCCAGCCTGATCAGAGCAGCTTGGAAAGTGTCGGGAGACACAAAATTCTTGTTCCGTGGCAATCAAACAGATTCATCGTGTCACCATGTTGCATGTGGGAAGACAAAGATTTAACTGAACCAAAGTCAACTCAGAACATAGCTGAAATTAACTTAAAGTCAAGTGCACACAGCTTCACCCCGACGTCTCTTCCGCTGACAGCCGAGTGAAGCTTCCTCATAAAGACTCTGCGACACTCAAATAGAACCAGATAAAGGATTAAATGATTCATTCTGATCTTTAACTTACCAAATTACCACAAAGCACACAAAAACATAATAAAATTAACTAATATAACTATATAGTGTACTCACTGACGTTGTCACCAGGTCTCTAAGTAAAGGAAACGGCTGCCACTTCTTCCTTTGTTCCTGCAGCATGTGAGCCAAAAAGACTGAAACTTGCATGTATTTTAAATGAATGTAGATGAACTGCAACCAAACGCAATAAAAAACACAAACAAACGTGGGATCGTATGTGTAAGCAAGTTACAGGTAACGTTATTGTGGCTAAATCAAACCATTAATAAGCACGGGAAATAAGTAAACATGACAACAATGTAGAAATTGTCACATAACGTCCAATAGATTTTGCTTGGACATGAAGGATCTATGGAGGTGGAGATTACATAAATTCAACCTCCCATTGTATTAAAGTGAATACAAAGAATCCGGGATGCAACCGCTGCCATCTTGGTGACATAATTTGGAGTAAGTGTAGTAGTGTTTGGGTGATGGTGTCAAATTCCTTCCCATGAGCACTCCATTTCATTTTTACAACACCAAATGAATAAATAAAACCAAACTGTTGAGAAAAAATGTGCAGCTGAACAAGATCAGCACGATAAGAACAACTAAAAACGCTCTCAAGCTGTTTCATCTTTATTTACAGTCGGGGCTCTTCGGGAAAAGTCTTGTAGTTAGTGAGAGAGAGAGAGACAAGAAAGAAGCTTCCTTGGATTAGTCTCTGGTTTCTGAGGAGAAACCGGCTGAAGGAGTTTGTTTAATGATTGAAACGCAACACACGTGGGATTGATGGTAAAAAAAAAGAGCAGTGTTAGTGGGGAAAAAGCCGTGTTACAGGAGCTAACAAAGTTATCAGGAGACAGCAGAGGATCGATAGCAGGTGTTCCAGCTGATTAATCAATGGCATCAATTAGGCAGATCTTGTCACAGGCTTAAACTGTTCAATGCTAGAACTCCCGGTTTCAAAATCGCTGTTTCAATTTCCAAGTCAGAGTGAACGCGCAACAGTCGGTGAGGTAAACGGGTACGAGTTGGTGAAGACGTCTAAAAGTTTACCCCATTGGGCACAGAGAAAATGATTAAAAAAAACATAGCTGAAGAAACCTGCTTAAGATGTAACAAGCGTTTATCATCAGCTTATCAGCCTTTGCATACGTCCGCATTTACCTATTTTGGATGTTTGAATGCAACCAATCACCTCAGGTAAACATTTTTAAGCCTGAAATGTGGTGACTTAAATAGGTATTGGACTGATTATTGCAGCGTTTTTTTAAATTTGCAGGGCCGTTTGTTGTTTTGTTTGCGTGACCATTAACGCTGACGATTGATTGATTGACGCCGGTTCGACAGAAAAGGAGGGCGTGTGATTTGACCAGTGTTGGTTAAAGACAAAGCTTTAATGTTTGTGTAGGGTCTCAGCCATCCAGGTTGAGGTGTTCTGAAGTGCTTCAGTTGAAGGCATCTGGACGTTTCTTTGGTTTCAGAACTGAGGTTTTCTTCCAGGTTTTTTTCACGATGCCATTTTAAACTATTCAAAACTAAGCATTCAGATTGTTAGTAGGAAATCAAATGTGGCATTATGTGGATAGTACAGGGTCTGGGGGATTCTATTATGCAGAGGCACACAGGGATGTTCTTAATCAAAATCGCTTTACTGAAAATAGGTCAACACCTGGAAATCTAACTAGATGGCAAAGATACAGTTTAAGGGACAGGCAAACTCAGTAGTAGGGATACAAACCAATGATCAAAACACAAGGAATTAATGTGAGACTGCTCACTAGAAAGACAAGACAATCTGTCACAGGGGGAAATGAACTCAGAGTTTAAATACACAAGGGAGAGGTAGCCAATTAGACACAGGTGAGACACATTAAGGAGGAGAGGCAATCACACACACCTGAGGGACAAGACTTGACAGGACACAGGAAATAAGACACAAACAAAACTTCAGGAAACACCGAATGACCCTAACGGACAGACGCTTGACACTAACGGACTCTGACAGATAGAGGTATAAATTAAATAATGGTTATAATTGCATATGGAATCTTGTTCTGTGGATATTTTTATCCATCATAAAGCAGGGCCCCAAACTTATCTTGCTCAGGGCCCCACTCGTCCTCAATAGTTCAATAATAAATATAAAAATATGGTCCAACCCAGCTGACTAAACAAAGATTCAGCTAAATAATTTAAAAGATGTCACCCTACCACCATGTTGGAAGTGAGGAGGAACTGCTGCCACGCACACGTGAGCGGCCTGGCAACCAAAACAAAGCGGAGAGGAGCTCATTATTACAACAGACACACACAGGAAGTGTTCTGGACAACATTACTGCAACACATCCTCTACGGTTAGTGCAGAAATGGACCCGAATGCCAAACTTTGAAATTTAATATGAAAGGTTTAACATGGAGCTCTGGTTAAAAGGGCAAGTGGCAGCGCGGTGAGCAAACTCAGCAGCTGAGGAAAATTATCCAAAGGCACCGAAGGCGAGTTTGGAGATGAAATGGGTGGCGCAGAATAAGCAGGATGACACACTGTAGGGAAGCGAGGCTGACAGGTGTGGACAATGTGGTTCACAGGAGAATAATGAAGAAGAAAGAAACGCAAGGAGCGGAAACTGAGGGTGCCTCTCAAAGTTGAGGGCGGGTCTGCAAATGGCTGATTCTCAAAGATCCCACGTCATTTGATACCATGTTCCAGTGTCCAGGGTGTTCTGAGTTCCACTACAATGCCGCTTGTGTATCCTCAGTGAACACACAATGTTTTGCGAGTTTTCTGCATGTCTTTGCAAAAATTTTCAATGCTGTAACATAGCTGGATAAAAGGTCACAATAAAGTTGCCATGTCACAGCAGCAATTTTGGCAAGAAATGGCAGGATAACCACAGATTTTGCCAAGGATGCTACTTCGATTTCTGTTCCTCAGCGACAAACCGAATGAATATGCTGCTCTTGTGCTGTTGACTCATTGGATAGGCTCATATACGTTAATGAAACAGAACCTTAATAAATGTCATGAATTTCACCTGTGTTTGCCTGCAATTTCATGGCAATAAGGCTGCTCTTAAAAGGGTCCTTTCACCTCACGGGATAGAGGCGGGAAGGGGGATATAGTATGTTAAAATATTTTTAAAAGACTTAACCTTGCAGTAATTACACACCTATACTGTACGCATTATCATGTCTGACAGGGGAATAACGATGATTATCTCGTCACAGCGGTGCCTGTCAGGCAACAAGTCAACATTTTGTCCTTGAAGTTGATGTTTTAGAAGGAAAAATGGGCAAATATAAAGACCTGTCTCGCGTATTTAAGCTTTGAAGCCAACGATTGGTGTGTCTTCAAAACTCTGTACACAACCAGGCCAGCTGTTTTCCTCTGCTTCGAGTCTTTACTTTATCATCATTATCCACAATTTCAAAATACATAAAGTTCATTACTAATATAAAACACACTGTCATCGGTGAAAACACAGCTCGTCATTGCAGTACGTGCACACAACTTTGGTTTTAACCAGTCCTCCATCTTTTAAACACACAACCTGTCATTAAAGTAGTTCAACCAGGCAACCAACAGCGTTGGAATTTGGAAGTTGGGGTCGAATTTGGTCATTTAAGTTTGCGTGGGAAAATAAGCTTTTTTTCTTTTCTTCTCTACGAGCACTGACCTGTTAACGATGGGGGCCCCAATCTTAGTATTTAGCTAGGCTGACTACATCCTTAAAGTAAGCATCGCATCATGTGACCCCTGTTTAGCAGCACACTGAGTCGCGGAAGGCGTGGTGTATTTCCTGTTCCCCCCCTGACGTGATGCCGACTGACAGACAGCGAAGGAAAGGGTTGATGTCTCAGAGGCCCTGCAGTGTGGGCGGGAGGTCAGAGCCACAATCAATGGGAAACAGTTGGAGAAAGTTAGAAAGTGGAGACAGACACGGAGGGGGCAGGTAGAGAGGGGGCGGGAGACAGTAAAGCTCGACTGATTTGAATTCTGCTCATAATTCTCTGCTGGGAGGCGGGTTTGCTGAAGGCGGCGGATGATGAGAGAAGGTGTAGGAGGTAGAGAGAGAAACAAAGGGAAGGACGGGATGGGATGGAGCCTTGAGTCTCTGAGGGGGAGGGAAACTGGGAATTGAATAGAGCGCTGCTTCAAACGGAGAGGTAGAGAGACAGACAGAGTAAATCAAAGTCAGAGAGCGAGAGAGCGACGCTGCTCAGTATGATTCCTGCAAATCCGAGACAAGAGGAGCCATTATTCTCCAGGCACAAAGATGCACACGCGCCCATCGTCAGCAGTGGGCAGTAACGTGATTAGTGTCGTCAGTACTGAGTGCACCGACAGACAGAACGAGTGGCCGCTCTGGTGTCCCATTTGTCTGATGTCACAGGATGTTTACGAATTCAAAGGAATCGAATGAGAATTCATCCCTGAAATGTATGTTTTCCTAATCCCTTTTCCCTCTCGACGGTCTGTCAGGTGTGTGTATCCGTGTGAGCTCCTGGGTGGGACGTGTCCACAGTCGCAGCTCTCCATTGGCTCCCGCCGGCGTACCTGAGGCCTCCCTGTGATCAGGTGCTCGCTGTTGAGCTGCAGCTGCACCTGGTATGAGCTCTCCTACACCATCTCTGTGAGTTCTAGTTGTAGTTGACAGGCCTGCAAACATTTTGTTCATGTTTGCCCGACGTCTGACTATAGAGGCTTATCTGAGACCTCCAGCCAGCCGCGCCGCCATTGCCACTTCTCAATCCGTCGTAAAAACGCTTTGTGCAAAGTTTCCTTGGCTCTCCTAAAAAGTCTCTGAGTGAATACATTTATTATCTAGACCGTTGTGTTTTGTGAGTTGCCCAGTTTTGGAGCCATCGGACGCAGAAACGTCTGCCCTCTCTCAAACATGATGGAGCCGGATGGCACAACATAACGTGACCCGGACACTCAGGATAATCAGACTGTGTCGTGAGCAGTTTGACGTAGGAGCTGTTTTCTTTCCGTCAAAAAACCACATCATGTCTCCGCGCACAAGCGAGCAACAACCTGCTCATTGGACGTGATTGTCGAGCTGTGTTGTCGGCCTTACGCTGCTGCATTTAGACAGTTTTAAAGTCAGCAGCCCCTTAAAAAAACTGCTCAATCGATACGTTGTTGCACCTCGCTGCTCTCTTTAAATGTCACGGAGGTGTCGGAGGTAGAGACGGGGCGAGTTTGTGAGGCACAATCGCGAGACAAGGCTGTGACATCTGTCGAGCGCGACCCAAAAGCGGGAGGTTTAACAGCAGCTTGCTGCAGGAAGGAGAACAGCAACAGAAAATTTAAGCTATTTGTGGAGACGATTCATCATCCGCTCCATGACAGGGATGGTAAATATACTCTTGTTTGTTCATTTAGATCCCCATTAGCCTCTATCAAGGCAGAGGCTATTCTTCCCAGGGCCATGTTTCTGTTTATAAGTGCAAATTATTCTTATAATCATGCTACCATTATCTCTTAATGTTTTTATCACATCTACATTAAAATCCAAATACATTGCAAATCTAATTCTTGTCTTTGCACTGGAAATGCGCCGGTCTCGTCCAGAAGTGTTCAGGGAGTCGTGACAGCTGTTTTTGCTGTGTCTTTCTTTGCAATAAAGTCTCAGAATCTTTCAGCGTCATCAGCAAAATATGAACTTTGGGTCATCAGAAGTGTTCATTCCCAAGTATTACGTTTTCATCTATCATACCTCATATATCGCAATATCATTTGGGGAGCTGCTTACACCACCCGCCCTTGCAAGCTCTACACTCTGCAAAAACACACACCCAGCAGCCGGACTGACCATTCAGCCATGTTCTTTAATCAGCTCGATATATATCATGAATACATATCAAACTTGTGTTTTTATCCAAAAGATTTTGCACCGGCCTGCTTCTCTTCCTTCTGATATACACAGCTGCTCTACAAGACATGCACAGTGTTGCTCCGTAGTGGGTTCTGTCAACTGTCACTTTGATAAAAGGGGCCGCAGTTATGGGACAGTTATATTGAAACTCTCCTGAGAATCACAAATATAGGTCTGTCTGATGAAGAAAACTGTGTTCGTGTCTGCTCTCATCTAAACCGTCTCTCTCTTTCATGATAGTTGTTGACTGAGAAGAGACGTGTGTTAGTATCTCTTGCACACACTCTCACTCATGTGCATGCGTGAACACGGACACACGAGGTTAGAGAGGTTTTCACCTGTGTGGGTTTTTGAGTGAGATAACACACTACCTGACTTGATATCGCTGATATTTTCATCAAAGAAAGTCAAGGTCACTCATGGGACAAAAAAAAACATGTTTTTTTGGTCATAACCCCAGAAAGAATTGACATAGAGAGAACCAACTGGTGTCATTTGACAGCTACAGCTGCAGATGATTTCCTTTTGTGATTTCTAGGTCACGGTCACTGAAAGGTCGAGCACATTTATCGGACATGTCTCCTGAAGGATTTGACATAGAGAGGTCAAACTGGTGTCATTTTGTAGCTTATCCCAGAGTCCATTGGAAAGCCATAAACAGCTGGCTCCTCAGTTCATGTGTCACCCATCAGGTGACGCCAACGTGTGTTCTTTTTCGTACCAAAGGACATTGTTCCAAGAATCAAACTTATGTCCAAATTACAACTAAGGTCCGTAACAAACACAAAATGACAGTCTGATTGAAAGCTGAACAGAGCTGACAGAAAAACAGTGCCTTCTCGTTAATATTTGTATTGATTTAATATTTTGGTTTCATGTTTCATGTAGGCTACCTTTTGCTTGACTTTTTACGTTTAGATGTTTTTCATTTAGTGTTTTTTTCCCCCATAGTTTTTCCATGAGCCTCCAGGAGTTTTCTGAATATCACCTGTGCAAATTGACTTCTTGTCTGTCTTTATTTCCCCCTGTGTTTCTGTTTTATTGGTCCATTCAATATAAAGAAAACCCCCAAAAGTTATTCCATCGTTTACATAGCGCTGCTTTATACACATGTAAAACGTTAAACTAGACTCTGACCCTGCTGTGCTACGCTCATCGCTCCTTTATTTGCAGAGTGCTGGCTGGCGATCTAAAACTGTGTGGCGGCATTGTGACGCATTTGTGGCGTTCTGTGTAAATAAACAAGGTGGTGTAGAGGTGGGTCTTCATTGCAGTGATAACGCCCAGTCTCTGTGTAAAGAGGCCTTGTGGCACGAAGTCGCCCATTTACAGTGTGCGTGTTTGTCCGTTGTGTTCAGAAACAGGAAATAGGTGTTTGTAGTGGTGCTATTTCAAGCTATCCTGTGGTACTCGGTCAATACCAACTGTCCAAAAGCTCAACAGTTCAAGTGTTCTAGTCTCCTGTTTAATGTCAAATGAGGAGGAAAATCTCCAACACCTGAAAATGGTGACAGGTGCAGCTGCAGCTGCAGCGACAGACCCATAAAGAAAAATCTTATTTATTTATCATTTAAATATAAAGGATAATATAATGAACTGCACTGAATTTACTGTCTTATTTGTGGTTCTAAAGTAGCTACTAAGGATGAAGATGGAATTTCACCCGTATTGTTATGGACTAAAAACATGTTCAAGTATTTTGACCTGTGGTTTGAGACATTGGCAGTCAGACATCATTACAGAGCAAATTCAATGAAAAAATGCAAAACACTTTTATTTAATACCAACGGTTAATTACCGTAAAACAACGTCCTTTATGATTATGTTGTTTTTTTTTAATGTATTTACCCTTCTCTCGCTGGCTCCCTGAAGAGCAGTACTTCTGTGCACAGGGTATTTATTGTTCCTGAGGCTCAGTTAAAACCTCCCTCCAATGTCTGAGCTCTTCACACTATCCTCAAAGCTGATCCCAGATCACCCTGCAGAGGAAACTCATTCCAAACTCTTGTCATTTTTTTAAAATTTATTATTACTCAAACTGTATGGCCACAGGGGATTGGAATGTAAATTGTTTGGTACACCACAATTTTCAGGTACAATGCTTGCATCAGTGCTGTATACCCTCATTCTTTAACAGGACTCGACAAGACGTATTGGAACTCCTGCAGGAACTCACCGCCAGCTTTTCTTGTCAACAGACAACCATGGCCTCAGACATGGGGATGTTTATTATCATCTCAAGATCCCTGCAACTCCTTCACCAGTCGGGCTGTAGCGTGTCCCCATTTTACAGGAATACTCTCACCACGTTATAGAGATGTTCTATCTAAAAGTAACAGTTCCTCATTAGCGAAAGTACAAAAAAAGCATAGAACAGTCCTTTCCTAAACCTTAAATGTAACTTTTAACCTTGTGAAGATGTACTGTATAGTCCCCACAATGCTATTGTACCAGTTCACGTACACACATACACGCATAGACAAATACACCATATGAGGTCATAAAATGCTGGATTGTGTCTTGTGTCTCATTGTCATAAACAATGTGAGCTCCTGGACATGCTAAGAGCCTAAATATGGAAGTTGAAAGCTGCCTCCTGTACAAACATCCAGCCAACGGTAAACAGACACTGCGCGCACAGGAACACTGCGACGACCTCAGGTCTGCTGATGGGAAATCCTCAGCACTAATGAGCCGGAATAAGACCTACTACCTTCACATTTTGCAGCCAGACAGTAGAGTAAGTCACAAACGGCTAACAAAAGGTCTGAGTTAATGACTGAGAGGTGGACAATGTGTTTTAATTAAGGTTAAACAAAGACTGAAACGGAAACTATGACATTCTTAATGGAGGCAGGATTTATACGGGACAGATGTGTTCTGCCACAATTACCTTAAATTTGCACCAAATAAGCTGTAAACGGAGGGTATGATATCAGATAATGTCCCAATTCACTGATGAAACTTTCCATCGTCTTTCAAAAATAAATGGATTATTTCAATATGAAAAAGTTGATGTCGTGCATAATTTCAAGAAGAAAAAAAAAAACGCTTTTATCACAAAATAATCTACCTCTGTCGAGTTTTTGTTGCTGTCTGTTGTTTGAATTAAAGTAATAAGGCAATCCTTTCACACAACAGATCACCATACACACCGCACCTGACTGACAGGTATTCCAGACTCCCCACATGGTCTCACTGCCCTGGAGATATGAGGTCCTCTAACGTGAAGCAACAGCGCCCACATGTGGCCAAAGAACGACATACAACATTTCAAACAGTGTACATACTGGATGTAACTATCAGGATGGCTCGTGATGACTTGAACTAACCCAGCGTTGACAGCTTCACGACACGCACAATAAATCTCATTTTTTTGTACTGATACTACTATCAGTGACATTGATACATACTGCAAAAAGCATCCACATCGCATTCCATCACATTATGGATACTCTCCATGCGTCCTTTGTTATCCTGTTCAAGTATGAAGCAACCTCTTTTTCACTGAATTACAGGTGTGCAATGAGACTATAAATCTATCCAACTTTACATGAGTATTCCCTTCCAGAGCAGCTTTTATTGTGCCCTTTATATGTCCCCAAATTGCTTGTATCTGGCCCAGAAAGCTGATCCAGGGTTAAACTATTTGTTGATCTTGAAAGACCGCCCTCAGATTCTGGCTTTTCCCTGCTTGCAGCTTTGCCAAGTTAATGAAAGCACTGTTTGCTCAGGATTGAAAGGAACTCCCAGAGTTTATTTGCAGGCCTCCCTGATGTTTCCCATGTCCTCTTAAAGAGCTTGATGAGGAAGTGATCCGGGCTGTCCACCCCAAGACTTCTGCTGCTTCACATTGACGGCTGCAGAACAAACCGCCTCTCTGTTCTGCTGACGGGGGGACGTGAAAGATCCGGATCCTCTGGTCCTGACAGGAAGCTTACAGCCTGACAGTCTCTACAGGATTACAGCATCAAGCAGTGACTTAGGCTTCTGGGGTGTTTTCTTCAGTGTTTTCAGCAAAATGTACTGAAACTCTTAAAAGTGCATATTATTTTAGACAATTACTCATCATATTAAATGGATTATTATTAATTATAGATTCATTAAATAGCAAGAAGTATTTTCAAGTTTTAAATGGTTGAGATGCAGCTAATATAATGTTGTTCAGTTTAATCTGTTAGACCAGCACGTCTTTGACCTTGTTAACATATCCAACATATCCATGATTTTTATGTACTACCATACACTTCATAACCAAAATAAGCAGTCACTGTCATGAGCAGGTAAACTCCAGCTCTCTCTGGCTGCAGGTGAGGGCCGGAGCGGCGAGCAAAGATGGGGCGGTGCTAACGTAACACATTCATAGACCAGGCAAAGGTGTAGAATTACATCCAAGAAATTTTAAGATCACAAAGGGATTTTTTCACAAAAAAAAAAAAAAAAAAAAAA
>KV751353.1:5851627-5869108 GCA_001698575.1 Mola mola
TAGAATTGTTACATTAAGCCATAATCATCCAAATGATCACAATAAAGGCTTGTAAGTGTATCAGTAAGTGTATCAGTAAGTGTAGTAAATATAGAATATATGAACATTCAAATCTCTGAATGAAATAAGTAGAACTATTTTTGTTTTTAAATCAACCAGGGTGTTGTTGTTAAAAAGAAAAGACTAAACACAGCTGCAAGGGCAGTGCAGCGTCCCAATGAATGTACCTTTAATCCTTAAAATATTGGAAGTATAAAACAAACAGAAGGCCTCCGATGCATCAGAGGGATCCTAGGCAACCACTCAGTCTGCTCTGCACCAAGCAGTGCTTCACTTGTGCACGGATCTCTCGTAGCATTGCTGATGAGCACGTGAGGTCGTCTTGGTAATGGTCGCTGCTAACGGATGCTGTGTGTTTCCTCATCCTGCTGAGGCTGATGGCAGAACGAGTCGAATGCATGAAAGAAGCAACTGTCAGAGCACACGGACAACGTGGATACAATGAGGCTCAAAATGCACAAAAATGGCCTGCACTTTTATTTTGAAATGTTACAGAACATCATACTGCAATTCTGTGATTATACAGTCACGGCAACAGCACAGTAAGTATTTTATTAGGCTGGCTTAAAATAACGTTGAGAACATGTAAAGGAGGAGACACATTGATTAAAGGTTGATAACACTGAAATTATTATATGTTATAATAATCACAAAGCTCCAGTTTACATAATTTCGGTAAAGATATTAAAGACAATACTTACACCTTTAATGTTTAAAAATGATGATCACCTCGGGCTACCCACAAATGTTGTTATTCACAGTGTGTTGGGTTGCCTTATCACTCGCCGTGAATTGGCAAATATGACAAAATATAACATAATGTGACTAAATCTTAATAAAGTAAAACTAAATTGTGCCTGTAGTACACATGACTCCAAATTAGTTGTTGTCCAAATTACATTTAAAAAATTGTTTTTATATAAATGCATAAAATGCAGCAAAATTTGTCTTTGTTAAAATATTTTTTTTCATTTAGTAAGGGACTAGATTAATTAACAAATTAGTAATAGAACTCAATCATCATAACTACTTCCAAAATTAAGCATAATACTTCATCATCAGTCACATAAACAAAAATGACATTGAGAGGTCCAACAGGTGTCATTTTGTAGCTGAAAGCAGTGGGCACAGATGATTACCTACAGTATGGGGGTTTCAAGTCCACTGAGGGCTATAACGCATTGTTTGAACGTAATTCCCAAATAAATTGACATATAGAGGTCCAGCTGGTGTCATTTGGCACTGGCTTCATCTTTTGGGAGTATCTCCAGAGGAAGGTGACATAAAGAGGTGTAACTGGTGTCATTTTGTCGATAATCTTGGGGCTATTTGGCCAGGCTGGAATTCTAAGCTTTAATCGTCTTCATGAGGACTGAGTGTGACATTATCGTTTTTCTTTTCCAAGTGCCTGTTTGCTGTCTTGTTTTTGAAGTGTCTTCTTCCCCCCATTTTCCATGAACAGCCTTTGTGTGTAGTGTCTGACGACCATCAAACACTGATAATTTGTTGCCTTTACACTAAGCTATCTTACTCAGTGCATCTTTAAAGATTCCAGTGACATCATTAAACAAGTAGAATGGTACTCAGCGGCCCATCGGTCCCTTTAAAATAAAATTCCTTGATTCTTGCTTTTATCCAGATGCGCACCAAAATTTAATGGCTTTTTCCTTTGCTCCTTGCCCAGTTCACCACCAAGTTTTATGGAAACCAGTCCAGTAATTTATGTGTCACCCTGCTGACGACAAACAAACACACACAAACATCCATACAAGCGGAGGTAATGAAGCCTGGCGGGTTGAGAAACAGGAGCATTTAGTTGATCAGTCGGGTTGAACAACTTTTTTCCAGATGATGTAAATTGTTTTTTTTCCGGCGTGGAAAGGAGATTGTCAGGGGACTTTAGGATTTCAGCTCTGTTCAGCTCTGTGCAGCTCATTAATACAGCGAACTTCATTAAGTACGGAGTGAATTCAGACACTGTGTCGTTTTTGTTGTGTCATTGATGTTGTTTAGTGTCAAGTAGCTGTGAGCTGGGCTGTGAAGAAAGGGGTGGTGAACCAGAGGGAGCCCACATGAGCACATCAGAGCCCACACACATGGGCCCCAGCCGGGTTCAAACCCAGGATCTGCGGTGGATTTTAGACCATATTGCTAAGTTGAGGCCACCGGGCTGCTGCGTCCCAGCTGGTTGCCAAGGCGATCAGGGAGAGCGAGGAGTTTGGGTTTTGGCTTATCCGGGTGAAGCGCAGCAGCTTTTGTCCTCCCCTGCATCTCTGCCCTCTTTCTTCTCTGTGTTCCGCGACTGGGGCAGCTGGTGGGAGGTGGTGGGTGTCGTGTAGCTTAGCAACTCCCTCAGTGGATGGCGATTGATATGCAGCTTTGTTCAAGTGTCTCTCTCACCAGCACCAGAAAAGGAGGGATGGGGGGGGTAAACAAAGCGGGCCTTATTAAAGGTTCCCCTCCTCCGTCTCCGTGCCCGGCCACAGTGACGTGGGAGGACAAATATGTCAGCTCAAAGGAACCCGGAATCAAACGTACCACTGAGGGGCGCCTCACTGAGGACTGTGAAGGACCTCCAGGTGTCCCCAGGAAAAATACTGGAATTTTTAACCTTAACCCAAACTACTCTGTTTGGCTTTATTATTTATCTTTTATTGAAAATTGCTGTGATCACTTACCTTGACAAGGCTACATCACACCGCAGGTCAAAACACTGGAGACAAATTGCTTCGTTCGCCACTAACTGTGTTATTGCAAGTGTCTGGTAACATGCAGTAAATACCTACAGTGTTTTTGACCAAATAACTGCAAAGATACTGTTTAAAGTAAATGTTTGCAGAGACGTTTGTTTCGAACTATTGATTTTATTCTGTGATGATGTGTTGAATAATCAGACATTACGTTGGATTAAATCAGCGGGAATTTGTCGTGTCTGGGGTCCAAACTTGGCGACAGGAAGCATAGAAAGGTAGAAAACATGCAGTCTGCATTAACATTAGTTTTACTGTGTATTTACTGGGGTTGTACAGTATGATGTAGTATGTACAATATGATGTTTTCTGAGTCAAAGGCCCGCAATTGGTATCAGATGACAGTATGTACCTATTGAACACAATCAGTGACATTTCTACTTAAAAGAAGTCATATTAATGTGAGTTTACTATTTAATTGCTGAAATGTTTCAGACATTTTACATGACAATCTTTTTTAAATATTGTGAAAGAATGTTTTACATCCTGCAGAACAAAATATCAACAAAAAAGCAAAAACCCTAACCCTAACCCAGCGAGCAAAATCTCCTGTTTCCTCCGTCTACCTGAATAAATGTTAAAGTTCTGGAATAACACCATGTTGCTACACCTCATGTCTGATTTGTCTGCTGCTGATGAGAGGATGAATGTCAGTTTGACCTCTGTGTAAGGTGACACACACACATATTCTGGGCTGATGTTTGAGTCTAAAACCAGACAGGGCACAAACAACGACATCCTAGATAATAACAAGATTTCTGCCAACTCTGGTTAATCAGCAGCTGAAGCGCTGGCTGACTGGCTCTCAGTGCTGAATCTGTTAGCAGCAGTCAGGGCAGGTTCAGACTGAGGTGTCTTCCAGGGACGATTTCTTTATTGAGTACAAGAAAAGGTTCAAGATGATCCCTTTTGGTCTCTCTATTCATCCCCCTCCTTCAAAACGGATGCTGAAATGCAACCGTTTGTAAGGTTTCTACTCTGTTGTCTCCATCAGCACCTGTTGGCGGTTGTTAGAATGAGAAAGGAGTAGAAAAAGAGACCAGTGAAACTGTCTAATCTTTTTCTTCAAGTTTCTTAATTTACCGTTAAGCTGTCATGTTAGACATCAAACCCACATTTGTTTTGATTTAACAGAGATGTCTTATATTCTTTTGTTTGTGTATTCGTTTACCAAACCTGGAAAGCTGGTTCATGGTGAAACTGCCTACAAAAGTCTAGAAAAACAGACCAATGCATCCGAAATGCTCAAATATACATTTAAAAACTCTGAAATATAGATGGAAAAAAGTGGACTGTTATATCGAGTGAAGAAAACCTTACATTTATAGTTTATTTTAATTTCTTGGACGGACGTGATGAGCAGATTTTCCCCATCTTGATCCGTAAAACATATGATTTCTGATGCACTAGGCAGCATCCTGCATGTCTTACGTGCTTACACAACAATATCAGGCTCAAAATATAAGTCAGTTAGATATAATACTATCATAAGATGACTATCTTTCTATATACGACAGTGTTCTCACAATGTTTCACTACAAGCGATTTTAGAAGAAGGGAGCAATGCATGAATAATACTGGGATAGGCGTTGAATTCCTGTCAGCTCCCCCCAGTAACTGCTCGACTGGTTGATACGTCTGCACAAACTCAAAGGCCGACTCTTATTGTGAAGCTGTGACCTTCAATAATTGAATAATGACAAAAAGGAGCGTCACACTCGGCATGACCAGCGTTCAGTGGGTCAGTGGGTGTCGTGGAGAATTCCTTCCAGTGGAGATCACAGTGGGACGTGAGCCATGTGGGTTTTGTTTTTTCTTTTCAAAATAAAAGTACATCTACGTCAAGGTGCTCAGAAGTTTAGGAACAATGTAACCAGTGCAAAAAGGCGGCTACTATCATTTTTACTTTGTCGTTTGGAAATAAAACTTCTCCTCCCCTATTTTTTCTTCTGTTCTTCTAGTGTTTTCTTTCTCTTTGGGATTTTTCTCTCTTGTGACTTTCTTTGTGCTCATGTTCAGCATCCATTCCTAATATTTCACTTTAAACAACATTATATTGTAGAGTGTGCTGGCAGCCTGCAGGAATGGCAATAAAATTTAGATTTAAATCTAAAATTTTTGCTTTTTGCAAGCTCCTGACACCAGAATCCATTACGAGGATTAAACTAAAACATCTTTTTGGCAGCATGTGCAGAGCAAAATCAGCAATATGAACAAACACTTGCCCCAATGTATGTAGCACTCATCCATAAGTCTGTTTCCTGAACAAATTATTATGTCCATTCATTGTTTTAATTCGTTTTTTTAAAAGGTTCCGTATTTTTTTAAAGAGCTGAACACTCTTTTTTACTTAAGAGGAATTTGTGTATTTGTTGGGAAACATCTTCAGCGATGGATTAATCCACATTTGGTGTTTTTCTGAGTGTTTCCAGCAGCAGGAGGGTGTGTGTGAGTCAAAGTCAAAAAAACATTCCATTAAAACACTGACAAAATCTAAACTTTACTTAACAAAGAGTAATAAAACATGTAAAAAAATCCACGCTGAATTGTTTCACATAGCTTCAACGTTTTGATTTATCACTAATATCTAATTTTATCCTCCATGTGTTTTGATAGCTGCAACCATTGCCATAAAAAAGATGGACGACGTCTCTCTACTGAAACATCCTGCGCTGGTAACAACTTTTGGAGCCACAGTTTGTGCAGGAGTGACCAGGTTGTGGCGCCGCAGTACTGAGTTCCTGCCCTTGCAGTCAAACATGAGGAGGGCTGAGCTGAGTCAATCAAATAACTAATTAAGACCGAACTGATCTGAATAACGAAGCCTTGAATATACGTCAATGCGGTAAGAACCACGTCAACTTCAAGAAACCCTCTTTGTGAAAAACTACTAATATCGTGACCGTAAAGACAAAATCTCTGGCATTAAAATGCATTGTTGGTTATTGGATTGCAATTGGATGACCACATACATTCTTACTCCATATTGACAGCATTTCTGTCACCGTCTCATCCTCTTCATATAATAACAACACAACAGGCAAGGATGCCAAAATCTGCATGGCCATCGTTCTCTGTGGCCTATTTCCTGCTTTCTGAAGCCAGCGGTGCTACGCCAATATTAAGTTTTTGTATGTGGATTGGAGATGCATTTGCATTTACACTCGGTCACAAAGTGTCCCTGACCTCCTTTGGAAATGGTTTGTCAAATCGGATCACAATCTGTCCTCAGAAACCTTACAAGTGTATTTACACGTGTGGTTTTTTTGGCCAAGTACTATTTGGTTGCAAAAACAGCAGCCACAGCAAAGACGCCAGCGCAGCAGAAGATATATCAGGGTGTCACCATAAATGTATCTGATCTTCTGATCAATTTGCATCTAGTTTGATGTAAACTGGAGGCATGGATAAAATGATTTTTTTTTTTTTTAAATCAAATGAAAAGCACCACCTGGTGGACAGTCCCGATATCAGAAAATGTTGAATATCTAATGAGTTAAAGATCAGAAGAGAGGATATCTACTAATGGACAAAACCTCCAATCTCCAATATTTTTTGCAAATATATAAATATGTATATTTTTTTTAATTTGAGGCATAATTTGAAGTTTTATTCTGGCCAATGACCTATCTGATAGCTTTGAGGAGTGTATGACCAATACTGTAGCCCTCCACCAGGGGGTTATTGAAACGTTATGGCTTCACTGTTTGAGTTCTCGCGTTGTCCATCTTTATATACAGTCAGTGGTTGCAGCTTAGACATGATCGAGGCGTATAGGCAGGAAAAGCAAAATCCTGTTGAAGACAAACAGCTCAAAGTTTACAGCAGCGTGTCAACCTGCTGACAAAAATATCAATATATCGTCCATTTTTAGTTCAGCCAACTCAGTGCTCAGATTATCCAGTGGTTCTGTCTATTACAGTATTCAGAGCAGAAAATTATTTCCTGATGAACATTAGAAAAGTGTTAATGAAACTCTATAAGAAACTATAATGTACATAATCATCTAAAAACTCGGCTCCTACAGGGTTCAAACAATTCATACAGACTGACATTAGAGGATTATTACAGCTTAATTTTCATTTTGGCAGTGTTGTCTATCATCTCTATTTGTATTACTGAACCCACCACATTAATATCTGACATGAGAAAAAATTATTTCACTAAGTCAGGAGACACGAGCAGTCACACCATTAGGTCGACAGCGGAAAAGAAACCAAATAGTGCATTTTGACTGCAGGAACTTCCTCTGGGAACCAGGAACCTTCTGAGGAACAGTGCATTTCATGTGAGGAAACTGGGCCTAATGTAGTACTGGGTAACTAATAGAACTTTGAACCTTGCTGAGCATTTATGCAGAGTAGGAAGTGGACACCACCAAACGAGTCCAGGGGTGCGGTGCAGTTACTTTTGGCCTGATTTGCAGAATCCTCCTGGAATATTAGACTGTAGTGGAAACATGGACAACAATGGGCCACGGGATCCTTTTAGGTTCCTGGTACTTTTGGTCAAAATGCACCTGAGGTCAACAATGTCAATATCCATCTCAGCTGCAAACATTCTGTGTTAACGTTGACCTACTGTGCTCACTGAAGTCAGGTTTAACCTTCAGTACGAGACTAATTTCTAAGTGCATCGTTACAGATCGATAGAAGAGTATGTGGGGAAAAAAAACTTGTGAGGACATCTGAACATTAACCCTGAAATATTTGTGATAGATGTACATGTGGTACCAAAATCATTAACCTAGCAGTCTTTCCTGGGGTCAGGATTTCCACCTGATGTCCAACTTGGCTACAGGGGTTTGCCCTCATTAAAGAGCATTAGTCAGGTCAAACACAGGTCTGGTTCATGGGTGGGGCTTTTTTATGGTAAATAAGGTAAAAAATATGTGTAAACACAGTTCTGGACCTTAGCAGGGCGTCCCGAGAACCGTCGAAGAGTCTTTTGCTCTGTCGTAGCAAACTGCCGGTGCCATCACCAAGATGCTCTTCGACTCCTCCGTGCTGGATGGAGACAGGGAGGACGGAGAGGGCGATGTGGGGGAGGAGAGGTTGGAGGTGGCCGTGGTTGAAGCAGAGGAGGACGACGAGGAGTTGCCGTCGGGGAGGCACTCTTCACAGCAGCAGCAGCAGCAGTCCATGAAGGCCTGGCCCAGGGAGCGGCACAGGAACAGCAGCAACACTGGCGCCGCTGAGCATCTCAGGAACAGCAGGAACTGTCCGATCAGACCCAGCGCCGGCAGAGCCAGAGCCGGGAGCGCAGCGGTTACTCGGTGGGAGATGTACGCCAGGGTGATGTTACAGATGCTCTCGGGCAGGTTGCAAGTGACGTACAGGGTGGTGAGCGCCATCACAGTGGAGCGCAGCCTCTGCTGTCTCACGTGCTGCTTCTTCTTTGCCGAGGAGGAGGAGGAGCACCTGCCGGTCACCTGCCCGCTGCTGGGTTTCCGCGGTTCGCGCTGGGCTAACACTTGCCTCGTCACCAAGTCGCAGGCCAGAGTGAAGAGCAGAGGCAAACAGATGTAACATCCAAAGAACCACCACATGCGGGCCTCATGGTAGGTCAGCACCAGAGAGTAGATACTGTCTGGGAGCTCCACGGAAGGCTCACGGACACAGACGTCCACCTTAAACTTGTCCGTTCGGGCCCGGAAGGTGGCCATCAGGGAGCCCCCCGGCTGTCTCTGCTGCAGGTCGGTCGGAAGCGTCGGGAGGCTGACGGTTTCCTGCAGGAGCTGCCACAGCAGGAGCTCCGGCGCAGCCAGCACCATGGAGCCCACCCAGATGACGGAGAGCTTGGAGAGGATGGACTGGCAGGGCTCTACCTTCGGCGACTGATTGGACCCGGGGCTGGTGGCCGCGTGGAAGCGATCAATACTCAGAGCACAGAGGCTGAATGTAGCCACACCCAGAGAGGTGACCTGACAGGAACGACAGAGGGGTTTGGCAATAATGAAAACTGGTTTATAGCTCATTAAAAAAAAACTCTCTCCTGTATGACACAACCTTGGATGTAGTTCTACACCTTGGCCTCATCCAGGTTGTGCAGATCTGTGGATGTTCTCCTTTAGCCCCACCCCATCTCTGCTCCAACCCTTAAACTAGTCCACTATACGCTGCACAGTGGCACGTTCTAAAACTGAAGTAATTCTGTGCATGTTTGGACCAGACACAGATTCCCAACATATCAAGATGGGACCACGGATCCTTCAGGACTTGGTTTTTATTATGCTCCCTTGACAGAAATCATGTTTTTGCTTCTGTCAGTTTGGATTGGTGAATGACTAAAGTTACTACAATATCCATGAGGCTTGGCCAATCACTGCTGTATTGAAGAAGCCAGTCAGAGGTATAAATCCATTAGGAATAAATCCCTTTACCAGGTTCTGAAATAATTCAAAATTGACAGAAAATCCAAAATTCTGGAGATTTTTATTCTCAGCTTTTGGCTTCAAATCATATAAATCGAAGCTCTGTGATTCAAAACTGGAAGCTGATATTTTATCCTCTAAAGTAATATAGATTTTACATCACAGTTGTTAGTATTTTATACTAACCACTGAACTGGGAAGTTCACTGTTTCATGAAGTGCTTAAACTTTCTAAAGGCTCGTGACAAAGGGCGAGAGGAAGCGGTTGCTTTGTTTCGGACCTGTAAACCCAGTTCAGTCATGTATACCCTGACAGTTATGTTGTAACTGTTCTCAGCCACATTAATGCCTGCGGTTTTTGTCCAAAAACATGCGCTATCATTACGGAGACATGTCCTCCCTCTGTGGTTGCTTAATGACCTCACACAGTTGAGACACAACTCGAGATAACTAGCACAGAGCTCTAATTAGCATGACAACAGTTGAGCAGAGCACACAGGCAGCTGGCAGCCTGACCTGCTTTCAGCGCAGCTCAATGCAAACCAGCACTGACAAAAACCCTTAATTAATTAGCAACAAATGCAGTCATTAGCAATGAAGTAGGTGCAGCAGCAGAGAATTGCGGAGGCCGACCTTGTTAAAGACTGCCTCGCACAAGCTGTTATTACAGATTAGGAAAACTGCACTTCAGTGGTTTAAAGCTGCGTTTAGAGAGCAAAACAAGGGGTCCTCATGCCCAGAGAGTGTGGGCTGAAACAGGAGACAGCCAGCTGAGCTCCGATGATTACTTCAATAGTCAAAGCCCAGAGGAATAAAACTGACTGATAGGAGGTTATGTTTTTGGTTAATGTGTATTTAGTTATTTTTTTGCTAGCAGAATCAGGCAAAAACTGGTGGGAGAGCAGAGTGGGCCAGGGGAGAACCCAAAGCTTGGCCTGGAGTCAGGAACTCTGGTAAGTATATATATCGGCTGGCCGATTCTATTTGACGATATCTGCCTGTCTATATATATCGGTACCGGCATGTTTGTTATCGATATTGGACAATATCAAAAGGTTGGTTCCAAAGAACAGTGCAGAAAAAGAACCTTGGGGTAATTTAGAATCATTAAATTTCCAGTGGAGGTTACTGTTTCTGTCATTAAGGAGAGTAAAAGCTCATTATTCCTGTTTAAAATATGTTACAAATCTTTGTTACAGATGTTTGATGACCTCATTTGAAGGATCATTGCAAAAACTTAAAGAAAATAATAATTCATTGCAGCTCTAGTGTTTATGCTCTTTCAAAGCCAGTTATGATATTTCAGTGTTGAAACATTGAATCTATTAGTCTCAAACTAACATAACAATCTAAGTTCCTGACAATTAGCCTTCAGATTCAACCAATCTTAATAACCTGAGCTGATATTGTGCACAAATATTCAATAGCCCAAAAATGTTTTCACTCGTTCTCCTCACAGGCAGCAACAAAGCTATTTTCTCTCGGTTTGGTACGTCTCTGAGTCTCACTGTTTGGGAGTGTGAATTGCAGAAGAAGAATCGCTTCATGTGGCCAAACAGACCATAAAAGCACGTTTGTTCAAAGCAAAGACGGATCTGGGTTTGAAACCGAGCAGCAGCAGGACACAGACAGGCCATTCATCAGGAGCCCATCTGTCTCCGTCACACTGGAAAACATTTACAAACTGGTTCATCATCATCACAGTGGTTGTTTGAACCGTTTCAACAGATAATGTCTGAGAGTCCATACAGATGTTAAACACTGTGCATTTATACTTAAACTCATGTTTTCACTCGTCTGAGTCGAACAGTGTTTCATTAATAGTCAATGATACGACACTGAAAGTGATTTTTGTGTTCAACTGAAGGGACTCAATCTAATCAATCAAAAACGTTTCTCCGGTTGCATCTTCAGATTGAGGACGTGCTTCTTTTCTTTCTGACTTTTAATTGAAAGCTCAATATCCTGAGTTCTGACCAGCTGGTGGTCACACAAAACAAGACTTATGAAGACATCCTGATGGAAATTGCAAATATATGATTATTATACCTACTGGAACAGAAAGAAAAGGTTCGTTGTTTTCAGAATTTAACCAAAAAAGTTAAATAAATACAAAATATACAAAGGTTTGAATTAAACATTGCAATCCCCTATTGGTTTCTAGTTTTTGGAGTGCTTAGTAAGAAGCAACTGAACTTCTCATCTTGTTTGAAGACGTTTCGCCTCTCATCCGAAAGGTTTCTTCAAGACTAAGATGACCTGGATGACTCAGAACCTTCACCGACACGTTTAATTTTTATGATTATGGCTTTTAGCTGTAGGCCACAATTATTTAAATTATCACAGTTAAATACTTGAAACATTTTAGTTCACGTGCAATGGGGCCAGAATAGGGATGAACCAACACATTGGCTCAATATCAGTATCTGCAGATCAGGTGGCATTTACCCGTACCAGTGGATTACCATAATAATCTGTGTCTCGCTCATTTTGCACTGATTTCTTGATGTTCTCGACACCAAAGGGCGTCTTCTATGAACTTTGCTGGGATAAGGTGTTCCCCTCCATCACACCGCTCACCTCCAGATAGGGCACGAGGCGGCAGGACAGGTCTCCTAGCAACCTGCTGAGGGTGAGCTCGTGGAACACGACCACGGGCAGGCAGAAGAAGAGCACGAGGAAGTCCCAGAAGGCGAGTCCGGCCAGGACGCAGTTCCACGTGCTCTTCAGGTACACGTTGTGCCACACGATGCACATGAGCGCCAGGTTGCCCACGATGCCCGCCGCGAACAGCACGAGCGCCAGCAGCATGACCGCGTACGCCCAGTACGAGCCGTCCGTGACGGGGAACAGCGGGTTGACGAGCCCCGAGCCGAAGACCGACGACGAGTTGCGCGGCCCGGTCCGCGGGGTGGTGAAGTAGCCATCCGGGTCGTCGTGCCGTCGCCCGGGACTGCGCGGCGTGTGGGGGTCTCTTTTCCCGAAAGTCCGGTCTTTTGCTCCCCGGGCGACTCGTCTCTCAATTTCAGGCGGCTCCGGAGAGGAGCTCCGCGGGGAGGAAGACGCCTCTCTCTCCGCAGCCGGCACCTGAACCTCGGACCCGGTGCGAACATGACGGAGTTCGGCGGTCCGCAGAAAGAGAAGAAAGAACAGTAAAGTTGGGCTCATTTTTCCCATTAAGTGTCGGGTGTCTCCTTAACACTCATATGCTGCAACAAACGCCCGAGCTGTGAAATAAAAGTGTCCGTCAAACAGTCCGAACCTCCTGCGGTCCTGATGGAGAAGTTTCCGGTCCGCTGCGGACTCCAGCGCATCTTATTCACCGGCGTCAAGACAGAGTCACTGACACCATGGCGCTGCTTCCGGTCAATACTTTCAAAATAAGGTGCAAAAAATGAGCTGAAGTGAAGCCTGTCCCTTTGAATATGAAGATTCTGTTTATAATCGTCATCAATAATTTATTGTTATTATTTAGTGCTATCAACTTTTTCCAAAATTGCTTTGCATCACTCCATAAAACATTACACATTTAAAATGTCATCGTCTTCAGTTCAAGCGGAAGCTGCCGATGTTTTGCAAGGCTGTAATTACGTTTACAAAAATGAAAACAAACAACATGTCGTCACGCATCGCCGTCCATATATTAATAATAGTGATGCGTAGCATCTATTTTGTTTTGCACCTACCCACCCCTGAAAACTATACTTTAATAAGAGTAAAGATGTCTAACTTTAGAGAGGAAGTTATTCTTAGGAAAACTGCTGAAGTCAAAGTCTTAAAGTATCTCAAACTTAAGTGTCAAAAGTATCTGGTGTTACAATATATAGTAAAAAAAAAAAAACGTAGGCTACAAGTAAAGGAAAGTTTGGAAAAGAACCAAATACAGTATAACTGTCCTCATTTCTGAAACTTTGAGGTTAAATCTGTTATAGGATTTGAATTGTATGGATGAAAATTTTGAAACTTTCTGTTTTGACTTTGTCCCATTTTCCCATAAGGAACCATCACAGGAGCCCAGAAAGACGGGTCTATGATATCGGATACCTGACTTGTCCTGATGACAGAGGCATGCAGTCATTTCATCTCACGCCAAAATGCAAAGTAACGTGCAAAAATCAAAAAACTCAAGTATGAACTTTCCTAAAAATGTACTTCACTGAAGCACTTACGTACGTAGCACGTACGTGAAGCACTTGTACTTTCATTAGTTTAATTTGGGATTTGATGCCTGACACAACAGTAAAACAAACCATTGATCTGATTTAATATTTGAAAGCATTTTAACTGAGATAATATCCAACACAAAATCGCTAAATAAAATTCTAATAGCCTCAATGTGGCCTGATTTTGCAGCCCTGACTTGTACTAGTTTTAAGACGTGTGTTCACAACAATGATAATAATCTAGTTGCAGCATTTTGTTTGTGTGCTTCACCTGATGAGTATGTAAAGATGTCAGGAAATAAACTAAAATCTCAAGCTCAGAGTGCCAAGGAAGCTCACAGCAGCCACCAGCTACAGAAGCTTACACTCTCTCATTTCACTTACTCAACTATAGCAGCAAAAGTGACACTGAAGGCCAAAACTGACCAAAAATACAAAAGAATAAACAGACTTGCCAAATTTGTTAGTTTATTGTTTATTTTTTTACAATAGTTTTGGTCCTCTGAAGCTGTGATTGGCCACTGATGAAACCAAACCAGACATAGGAAACTTTGAACACAAAATACATTTACTGAAATGAAAAATAAATTTGATTCTCTGATGATCTTAAACGTTGACTCGATGTCTCTTTTCTGATTATTCCACTCAGTCTGAGGCACCAACACGGAGAAATAAGTTCAGGTCCAGAGAGTTCAAACAGAATCACACAGACTCAACTTCCCATAATCCTCAGCTCCTGTGGGAGGACTTCAGCTTCTTCCTGGCATCCTTGTGTTTCTTGCGGTACTCCTGTGCAAAGAAACGAAAGTCCAAGTAAATCTTCAAAGTTCATGTCTCACTCATTCTAAGGTTGATTCCAGTTCATTCTGAAGAACCCAAAGAAGTAGAATTTTTGTGTAATAATATTTTGGTTATAAGGTTAATTGTTTATTGTAGACCCTTTAAAGTTGCTCTAAATTTTGTATCAAAAATGACCAGAAAAACCTTTATCAATCTTCGAAAAAGTTGGAAAAAAATATCTCTCTGTATTACTCTGCCTTTAATATCAATAAAATGAGTTTCATATGGATTAAATCCCCCTCATTTAATTGTTTTTATTGTTTATTTTTGTCTATTTTGTGGCGTTATTTTCTATTTCCTCCTTTAAGTGTGCTGCTGTGACTTTTGCATGTATGGATGAATTTGCACAGAAAGGGCACAAGGTGACCCCAGGCAGAAGTGGAAAAACTGCTGATCTTGTCCTAAAAGTAGTTATACCACAGTGTACACATGCATGGGACAATTACAAAAAAGATTATTTCAAATTATAACTTAGGTAAAATACTTAAGTATTTGCTTCAAAATACACATAAAGCAGCAAATGTTATCATATTTCAGATTAGTTACTTTTTTAACGTAGGATTATAATAACTAAGGCGGTGTTAACTGACACTGAAGCTGGTTGAAGTGGTTCGCTATTTTACAGTTCATCTTCTACTGTAGGCTGTGAATTTTGACTCAGGTATTATCTTTTTTTATCTTAATATTCAATGATGGAGACCACAACATCGTTTTTTTGCTGTTTGATTTTTTGTATTATTACACAGAATCTGAAACATATCTAGCAATTCTAAGTGAGAAAAACTGTTTGTGGCTTCAGTTTCCTTATGTGAAGCACTTTGGGCTGCCTGTTTTTATCAAAGGTGGTCTATAAATAAATAGAGTTGAAGTAGAGTAAACATACAGTATATTCTGTGTGTAGTATTGTGATATGATAATGTAAACTGTCTGAAACTGGATATCGTTAGATTGTGATATGAAAAAAGCATTGTCTTTTCCTGGTTTTAAAGGGTGCATTTCAGTAAAACTATGTTATTTTCTGAAATTATCAGTGTTCCACCTGATTTAATAGTTGCCTTGCAGTCATTAAATCCACATTAGTGATGGTCATTTATCAAAAGTCTCATTGTGCCAGTATTTTGTCTATAATAGTCATCCCTACAACACTGCTGCAGAGTCAACATTGACCTATATTGTCAAAAATATTGTGTTATTTGATGTTGCTGCCCAGTATTAGAATACATGAAGAGCTTTGGATGAGGAATGTCATGATATATACAATGTATCCTGATATGGACTACAAAATACAGATAAGAAAATAAAATTGTGATATCACTGTGAGGCCATACTGCCGTGCCTTAAGTTGAAGTTAAATTGAGACGTACCTGTCTGAGCGCGCTCCTCCTTTCCTCCCACTGCTCCCTCTGCTCCTCCAGGTGGGAGGTGCGACAGAACAGCCTGGGCCCCTCTGACGGAGGACAGAGAGGGTTCAGACGACAAACACAGGGGAGATAACGGACTGGGCAAAAAAGATTTTCCTCCTACCTGTCAGCCTGAGGTCACTGGGGGAGAAGAAGAACAGATCTGTCTTTGAAGGCGTCTCCTCTCTGGGAACAGAAACACAAACACGGTCAGTCGATCTTTGATTTTCAGATAACAACATGTCAGCAGTTGAATGTTCAAACCTCGGTACACTGCAAACAAACCGGTCCTAAAAGTGTTTAATATCTGAACAGCAGTATGACAATCATGGCTGCCTTACGCAGCGATTTGTCATGTGTGACGAGGACAAGCTTAGAACTTTTCTTTTTCAAATTCTTTTGTCAATTTCAAACAGATAAAAGTGCAACAGCATGAAAGCCTCAAAGTACATACAAGCTTGATTAATCATCCAATCTCATCCTCAAACCAATAACTAACATGATAAGTGATTGTTTCAACAACTTTTTGAAGAGAAATATGCCTGGATTCGCTACTTATTTAGTCACAAATGATAATAAACTAATTATATTTTGAACTGATAGTCTGAAAAACATGGAATCTGAAGTCACCAACTTTCACTTTGGGTGTTTATGATTTTATAAACAAAACAAATCAATTACTTGAGAAAACTTTCAGACTAGTTTAACATTAAAATTTTTCTACTCAGCTCATTTGGAAAAATGTGACTTCAGATGTCCGTCAACATGTCACAGGATCTACCAGAAGCTTAATACACACATATGCACAAAACAGTTTACAGGATTTAATCGTCATTTTTCTCACTCTTTGTATTTAGCTACAACGCAGCTTTGCTCCTCATCTTCCTCGTGCTCGTCCTCATCCTCCTCCGAGCTGCTGTCATGGAAACGCGGGTCTTGTTGCCAAGACGCCTTTGGGGCCTGGATGCTCTCCACCTTGTACTCTTCTGTGTGGGCAGAGAGAATGATTTTATAAAACTGAGACAACAGATCTCAGCTGTGGCAGTGTGAGGCATCTGAGATATAACCCACCTGTCTCTGCACCTCCTGGTTCTGCGTCATCTCCGAAGAAGGAGAATTTGAATCCAGTAGACTCCTCTTTCTCTGTGCTGGGGTCAGCCGAGAGAAGAGATGAGACCAGGTTTGACTGTTTCTCCTTCCCTCCTCCCTCCTCCTCCTCCTCCTCCTCCTCCTGGTCCCAGCTCGTCTTCTCCTCTCCCCCAGCATCATCATCTTTCGTCCGACCAAACATGTCCTTCAGGTCGCCAGGTAAGTCATAGTAAATGTCCTTAGAAACCTCGGGAAGCTTCTGAGCCTCTTCCCTCTTCTTCCTCCTGGCCGACTTGCTGAGAAGACAACAGATCGCTGATCACTCAAAACAAACATTTCAGTTACAGTGATGCCAAAATAATGTACATCAGTATATTATGCATTATTGTTCTAACTATAACATTCTGATTAGTGGTGTCATTAGTGCTGTGTTGTATCAATGCTGCATTTTACAGTTTTTATATTATAAAATCAATCATATTTACTCAGGACTCCGCACAAAAAGTACAGATACTGAGAAGATTATGTTAGTGAAATTAAAAGTGTCACATTTCACAAACATCACACTCTTAATAAGTGGCGTGCCACAAGGCTCCATTCTGGGTCCCGTTCTCTTCGGCATACTTGTTGGTTTGCAACTTCTTAGTTTGAAACTTTATTGTGTTCTAGATTTCACTGAAAATAAACTAAACAGATTTTTTCCCCCACAAAATGTTCAATAATTCCAAAGGGGAAAAAAAGTAAAATATACAGTATATATATATATATATACGGTATATGTATATAGTGTATGTATATATATCTTGT
>KV751353.1:5883686-5896891 GCA_001698575.1 Mola mola
TTTCAGCTGAAGGAGGAGGTGGGGGAGATGGAGGAAGACCTGAAGCGACAGACACAGATGAATGGCATCAATCTGAACAGCTGCATCACAAAGACCCAGCAAAACAGTAAGAGCTTTTATAGATGAAGTACATTAAGTTTATTGTTCGGACTCTTTACCTCAAGTTCAATACCTTGTTCACATTTTAATTATCATTATGGCCACACATCAGAATTTTTTTTTTATCATTTTAAAGCTACCAAGGTACCAATTGCAGTACTCCAACAAAAAAGGCAGGGAATCAAATCATGTTAGCGTGTAAACATAAATTTTAACAATACATTAATCATCTCAGCCAATTAAGTTTTTCGTCTCTCTGTCTTTTAGCAGGATTACACAAAACTGCTTGACAGATTTTGATGAAATTATTATCAAAGGTGTGTCTTGCCCCAACCTACAACCGATTCGATTTTGGTGGTCAAAGGTCAAGGTCCAGAAAGAAATTGAAATAGAGAGGGCCAGCTGGTGTCATTTTGTAGCTGAATGATCTGGCTTTAGATTTAACGTTTGGCAGCGCTATTAAAATTCCTGAAAAATACCCAAAGAAGTGGTAGAAAAGGTTTTACATGTATGTTCAATTTTTTTGTATGTAAATTAAAACCTTTGTGTTGCGTTAATGTAATTGCTTATCTTTGTGTGCTAGGTGGCAATAAACTGGTCCAGCAGCTGTGTGCAATAGGTCACTGCTCTGATCTGGCCTTTCAGGTGGAGTTCCAGCTCACTGAAGTAAAGGTAGAGGATTTCTTTGTTGATTGAAGTTTGTAGCCAACTCATAAACTGCTGGTCCAGCTTTCCTTGATTCATCTATGTCACTGTCAACCAAATTTTATCCCTGTGTCCATCGGTGAATACACACCTAATATCGACTCAACAATTCATCTCATGTTATTCTGCTCATTAATGTAATATGTTATTCCTTCTGTTCTAGTAACTGGGTCAGTATACCCATCATTAGAAGAATCCAGTCAGTCAATTAATCACAGATACTAGTAGGTGGTTTCACTTGAGCACCACTGATAATATCTCTTAGCCAGATGTTCCTGGTGTAGATGATCTTATCCAGCCTGGTCATGAAACTGAACTTCAGCTTAAGCTTCAACCTCAGTTGAGTTATTTTCTATGAATCGTATCAAAAACTGTAGAACAAATACAATACAATAGCTGTAATAAAGAGTTCTGGGGAAGATTTCAGAGTTGTTGTTTATTGTTGTTGTTTATACATCTGTGTAGACATAATAGTACACTTGTGTCATGTTTCTTTACATTTTAAAAAAAAAATTGTAATAATAATCTGTGCCAAATTTTTAAATTTATCGAATTTTTACAACATTCTAGAAATCTAGATTTAAATAACATAAATTATAAGAGACAAAAGCCATGTTGAAATGGTTCCGACAATCACCTCCGAGACCAGGTACTGTTCTTGGATCAAGCCAGCAGAGGGCAGTGGTGGGCCATCAAGCGCACAGTTTAAACGTCAACAGCACCTCAGAGTCAGCAGTCAGATGTGCAGCATCACATTTGAACATGAAGGCAAATCAGTCTTAGGTATCAGTGTCCAACCAGACATCAGACTAAACTGCTTCAGCGGTAAGAATGTCTGAACTGGGTATGTGTGATATTTTCAATGTACCTAGGTTTGAGAAATATAAAAACGTTCTTTACTAAATGCTTTTTAAATAGTTGTTTGTGTAGGTTCTCAGTCATTGGGGTTAAGGTAGTCTGAAGTGGTTCAGTTGGAGGCATCTGGACTTCTTTTGGTTTTTCTTCAGAACTGAGCAAAAGCAAAAGAAGTCCAAATGCCTTCAACTGAAACACTTGACTTTTTAAAAAAAAAAGGTTTTTCTAAAAACAAGCATTTGTAGATGATTTCTTAATAAGATTGTTTATAAAAACATTCAAAGTTCTGATTTTAACTCAGAAGCAATCTGCTCATATTTAATTTTAAGAGATTATAATTCTGACCAGACATTTTATTTTAAGTTTGAATCACTTGACACTTCGATCTGCAGGCACATTTCGGTCTTTACTAACATGTGATTTGTAAACCATATACTGTCCAGTCCAACAGTCTACGGATTTTTTTTTTGTTTTTAGTCTTACAGGAATAAACCGGTTTTATTGAATCCCTCCTGCTTGGTTCATAAAAGTCATTTAAAACAAGACATTAACTTGTTATGATAAGACATAAATTATTTGGCTGTGTAGTTTGGAAATAGCTATTTTGGAAATGCACTCTCTTCTCCCTGTTTATTATAGTTTGATTCATACTTTTTATGTTGCAACATACTGTGAGCTAGTACAGTTTCCACTAACCTTTAAGTGTTTTGTTAGTGTTGTAATCCATTTGAAACCATTCACATGATTTATGCAACCCCCCCCCCCAAATTTGGAACGCTCCTTCCCATCCTCCATGGAAATGAATGTTTAAAGGAATATTTCAACATGGGGGAATAGCACTTATTGAATTTCTTTCTGAAAAAAGACATGTTCAGATGACTATCGGTGTATGTTAATTATGGTGCTGGAGTCAGGACTTGGTTTTTGATTGTGTGTTTGTCTCGCAGGAGGATCAGGGGTCTAAGAGGACGATCAGTGCCCTGAACGTGATGATGGACACCAGTGACATGCATAACTTTAACAGTTTCGTGTCTGGGTAAGAACTGCAGATTTGTGTTCACCTGATCAGAAAACAAAAGCCTTATTTACTTTTCCTCCCTCTGGAATTGAGGTACATCAATAATCTTCCTTTCTGAGTCATCATATGTGTCTGCAGTGAATCAGATTTATCCACTAAACTTTCTCAGAGGGATCATCCTCCCTCTAAGGATTGATCACTTATATATAATCAACCTTAATGAAAGGCTCTATTCACAAATGCATTTTTACTCTCATGAAAACTTCCACACTCACTGAGCCGGATATGATCAAATGTAACTGATAAATATTAACCAGTGAACATACAGTGAATATAATCTGTGCAAACTGATGATGCTGGAGTGCGGTTGTGAAATTATTAGACTAAGCGATTGCACATCACTGGATTTTTGATGTCTTTCCAAAACACAAGACACATCAAGGCAACACTTTGACTGTTGGCTGGACATTAAACTTTGAAAGTTAAATTTGAGCACAATTGACCTCTAAACCACAAATGCCAAAACAGAAAATGCATTTTTTAGGTTTTGAGCAAATAATTGCAGAATCTAGTGCAAGTGTGCCATACAGCCAAAGTCTTTTTTTTTTCCCAGCCATACCCCATTACTACAAATCGATCTATACATAGATCGATAAACTTACCTGGTCATGCCCTGACATGTCTTCCGTCTTTGATTTGGTTGCCCGTTTTAGTCAGAAATTAACGTTTTCAACCAATGCTACAGATCCTTTGTGTCAGTGCAATAGTGCAAAAACTATTTGAGGCTGAATCATTTTCTGACATCAGGATTGGCCCCCAGACAGTGTTTTTTGGTTATAAAAAGAAAAAAAAAAAAACTTTGGGAAGGATATTTCCCTGCAGTCGCATGTTGACTTAATTGAGTTTTGGAACATGTGATTGTAATATGATAATTATGCTTTTGTATAAAAATTTTCATTTTCATTGTAAAACTATATTAATATTCATGACTTGGCATTTGCCAAGTTCGTGCCAAAGATTTTTTCACCTATTTTGTCACATGTTTAACCTTCATCAAATAATTGCAGCTTCTTGAAATTTGGATATTACACTAAGTGATTGATTGTGCAGCCACAGTTCCTTGGTTACTGCACTGTGTCTCTGCGCCATCCAACTCTCCAGATCTTATTCTCAGTAATAATTGTGTCAGGATGAAGCTGTCTGTTTAGTTCAGCTAAAGTGTTTATTAAAATAGAAGATGTCAGACCGCCAACGGCTGTCGTCCAGCTGAATCTTGTCACTCACACATCCACTTGTTTTCACCATGTCGGCTCTTCACTCACAAAGAACAAGCTTCTCTCACAGCACGTGCTTTGTGTTGTAAAACACAGGTGTAGCTTATTTCTTTACAATAACTACATTCCATTTAGGTGTGCTGGCTTACTGGCACTCTTAAACAAAGCTCAGCCATTATCGATATTAGTTAACTCATTCTTTTTTCTTTTCTTTCTTTTTTTTACTGTGCTTGTTCAAATTTTTGGGCCGAGTTTGGACTGTTGAGTTTTACTCCAGAATGTCTGAAGCTTTAGTCACAGTTTCTTCTGCTGTTTTCTACAAGATTGGGTTAGAAAGGAGCCAGAGTGTTTGGGTTGACCAAAATCTCTCTTAAATTAGAGCTGAAAGTCTGAACTTAAATCTCATCTTGATTGTTTAATTTCAAATCCATTGTGGTGGTGCATAAAGGCAAAATCATAAAAACTGTCTTTGTCCAAATAGTTCTGGATCTAACAATATATTGTAGGTGTTACTGTTGATGCTCCTTGCTTTCCTCATAGCTGCAGTGTGCCAGAAAGTATCTATTCTGTCAGTGCATCAGTACCATAAAGCAAAAGTCTTATTTGCTCTACATCTGCGGCCAAACCACATCTGGATTGTACCGTTTGCAGAATCTGGCAAACAGCAGATGGAAAAATACTGGAGACAATGCTTCTGACACATTGCTGCCTTTTCTGTGTCTGTGCGTGAGAGTCAGAGTTTTGTAGTCAAAATCAGATTGATGACGTTTGTACCCAATGACACTTTGATTTTTATTAGTTTCATAACAAGATTCCATAACAAATAACCACTATTAATTACAAGGTACAAGGTTTTTACATTTAAAACTAGTACTGCTTATTTGTTTTTCTCTAAAGAAGTAATTAAAAAAGAGATCATTCAGAACCAGTAAGACCAGATGAGCTCAATATGGCAGTATCAAACTAGGGATCAGTCTGTTTCAAACTTTGTGTTTTTAGTAGAGCTCCATTATATAACAGGGTGCTTCCATGTTTCCATCAGCGCTGTTTGGAATAACAGTCATCTGGAAAATTCACCCTGCTGCCGTCTAGCCCCGGGCCCCCGTGGAAAACTCTGGAAAGGCTTTCCCAGAATGTCCCAGGTTCACTGAGACAAGAGCAATCCAGACCAAAACAAAGATTTTTTTATTTAGCTATTCCTATTGTGATACAACCCCATTTCCAAAAAACTTAGGACAGGGTTTAAATCTAAATTAAAGCAAAAGAAGATGATTTTTTTCAATAAAACATTAAAACCCCATATTAAGTTAAAGTAGCACTGACATCCTATCAGGTGTTGAAACTGAAAGGATTCATTGTTTTGTTTTTTTTTAAATTTTAATGCCCATTTTGAATTTGATGCCAGCACGTGTTTCAAAAAGTTGGACATTGGCAAAGAAAACACCTGTTGGAACATAACACAATTAATTATTTTAACTGGAAATATGTTTAGTAACAGGACAGGGTATAAAAAGACTATCTCAGAGAGGTTGAATCTTTCTGAAGTACACATGCAAAGGGTTCATCATTCTGAAATGCTATGCTGCCAATAATGAAGCAATTTAAGAATGATTATTCTGAATTTAAAATTGCCAGGAATTTTAGTGGTACTATAATTCATATAATGATATCATTAAAGGATTCTGGCATGGGTAACCTGAACATTTCTAAAGGCACCATTAATGCTGAACGACACATACAATTTTTAGAGCAACATGTGCTGTTCAGTGGATGGTGTCCTGTTTAACAGAAGGCCCTGCATATTTCAGCAAGATAATGTCTTACTACAGTATGGCTTCATAGTAAAAGAACCTGGGTGTTAAACTGGCCTGTCTGCAGTACTGCCTTATCACCCACTGAAGATGTTTGGTGCTTTATGAAACAAAAAGTGAAAAAAGGAGACTCCAAACTGTTGAGATTCTGAAATCTTACATCAAAGAAGAATGTCAAAACATTCCACTTTCAAAATTACACCGTTTGATTTCCTCAGTACTCAAACACTTAATTAGTATTGTTTAAGGAGGAGTTGATGCAACAGAGTGGTCATTTTTTTAAAAATGTGTCGCTGGTACCAAATTCTACATTACTATTAAACACAATGAGTATAGGGTTTCGGTATTTACATGTTCCATCAGTAGTTTAAATATTGCCATTGCCATTTCAGGGTGGAGGAGAATAGGGATCTTCTGCTGTTCTTCAAGACTCTCAGGACTTTCTCAGACAGGTGTAATGACCGCTGCAGAACATTCCAGCACTTTCAGGTAAGCTTAGACAGTCCTGCAACAAAATTGACTTCAAATTGGCTTACCCGTGCTTTCGATGGTGTTTACCACTCTTGGCCCCCAAAGTGGTAGAGTTTTATTTTAGCTTGGTTGTATCAAATGAAAAGGGATTGCATCCAAACAGGTGAGGGTCTTCAATATCAACATGGAAATCATTATAAAAGACTGTCTTTTGATTAAGGTGGTTCTGTCCTTCAAATGTGTTTAACAGCACTAGTGACACATGAGATTACCCCAACCTTTCTTTTAGAGTTTGTGCAGTCTTTCTGCATCATTTGTGTCTTAACAGCCCACGGTGAAATCTTTCAGAGACCAGATAGTCCATTGGTCAGTGTGACGACCGATAGACAGAACTTAAGGTTAGATTTCAACTTTAACCTCTGCGTTACCCATGCTGGCTTTTATCCCCATCCATCAGTGGAGGAGTTGGTTGTCATGTCCTTGTTAGAAGAAAGAATTTCCAAAAGAGACTTTAACTACTCTTTGATTTTTGTCACAATATTATTTTTCTTATTTTTATGGGTACGTTGTGATAAAAGTATATTGCCAGTAGTAACACAATACCATTAGGCACTGGCAGTATCAAGTTGTACCGGGAAGATAAAAGGTGTGTGGCATAATGTTTTGTTTTCCATACAAGAGCAGTATAGCCTGTAGCACAGCACAGTGAGATTGGAGTGCATCCTCTGTGTGTCCACAATGACTACGCAGAGACATTTACAGCAAAATACCAAAGAATAGGAGGCGAACTGATCAACTATCAATGGCTAGCTTGGTGTAAATGTGGATTTTCTTCTGTTCCATGAGTTTTCTCCTCTTTTTACAGACCAAAGGTTAAAAAAAGTTGGTTGCTCTTGTGACAGCTCCAAAATTTTGCCATGCTTATAAAGGTGCTCTTGTTTGTAAACCTTATATTCAGGCTAATAAAAGAGGGGAAAAATAAAGGATAATGCTGTGGGTGTCAATTACATTGGGCATTATAAATGCGACAGTGTGAGGCTTAATTGAAAAGGTAGCAGTAAAATATAAAAGCAGTAACTCAAGCTGCAAAAGTAATGTGGAACCTATTCTCGTGTTTACTCAGAGAATGTAACAATCTGCCAAGTTGGCTTGACTGTAGAAGGATTAACCCACATTTTCCATAGTGGCCCGTGGGCTCTAAACTCTTATTTTGCTTTAGTTGTATTTTCTTCAGTCTTATAATGGAAAAATGTCATTCAGATTGTAGCTGTCCTGCAGTGTAGGTTGGGTGTGCCTGTTTCTTTGCTTTACTGGCACACAGACATAAACACATATTAGAAGGATTAAAAAAATAAAGATAGAAAACACAAAAGAATTTGTATCTGTTGCCAGCCAGGAATCCAAGGATTTGGCTGGTAGACCACTACATTAATCAACCAGTCACCATAGGATTACATAATGGCAAATGATGGTTGGCTACCTTACAGACATTTACAGGCATATGGCCAATCACTGATTGGCATTTCTCCATTGAGTGTGTTTAAGTGTTAATTGTCTCTGCATTTAGATTAAAAAAATATACACAGGCTCTCGATTCAGTGACAGGGAGTTGTGTAATGCTTTTTTAAATTACTCTAGTGCTCTAGCACAAAAATTGTGATATCATTTATTCATTAAAACCCAGAGGCCCAAATAACTTAATAATGATAACTAGAGTGCTAGTGGAGTTTTTAATTCATTCATTTACATATTTAAGAATTAAACAAAACTATGTCAGTCATTATTTTCCTTCCTTAAATTTCCTAAAAATCATAAACATATATAGATTATATTAAAGAATTCTGATGATGCCATAAGGTGGATATAGGCTTGAGTTTTTATACCTGGAAAACAAGAATAGCTGTCTTTGGTCTAATGTGTTACAGCAGTGGTTATGACTTAATGTGAATGTATATTTGTGTGAGGTTGTGATATGGTGTCACTAATAATGTTCTCTAACTCAGTCAATAAGAGCACAGTTACATAAAGGTCCCTATTCAATAATGAGACAAGGGTAACAATGCCAATTCACTTTAATTAGAAAAAAGTTAAACTTTATTAAAGTATCTTAAAAACATAACCATGTTACGTACACATCTTCCACATTAGTAAGAACTACTAAAGTGGAGGGAAAAAGTTAGAGACACAAGCAAGATGTTTTAAAAGTAAACAAAATAACAAGGAATAACTTTCACATTACTATAGATCATAGATACATAATTCCCCAGTTCACCTTAACTGGATTCTATAAATTAAAAATCAAAGTGAGGCTCACAAAATGCTTCAGAAAGCCTGTAGTCCGACAAGTCTATATGGCCACAGCCCATATTAAATGTTTTTTGTTTTTTTTATAATGGAATAATTCTTTAAAATGGCATTAGTTGACACATCGCAGAGTAAAATGTTTTAACTTTTTTTTAACACCTTTAAACAAATATTTTTATCCAACGCTACATTATAAAAAAAAAAACCAGCCTAAATATTTCACATTTGATCTAAAATTGAATTCAGGATATTTTTAAATGAACCATGCAACAGCATTAATACACATTATCAAAAACTGCACTTCAGTCATGTATTTCAATGATGTACGTCCAAATTAAACTTCCTGATGCACCACAATGAGCACAATAAAAACTAATCTTACTTTGGAAGGTTGGAGAAACATGTGGGTCTGTTAAATCATACTGCTGTACATTTTACGTTAATGTATAACATCAACATTAGAAATAGTAGAAAAATGTTAAGATTAGCAAAAGATGGCACAGATCTCTGGAAGGTTGCCTTTATCGACTAATAGTAACTTCAGTTTTGGAATTTATTCCACATGCTGTGCATTGTTTTTTAAACTAGTAAGTACAGGAAGTACAGTAACAAGCCTGTTTGTGACTGTGTGTGTGTATTCAGTGTAGTTTTCATTCATCTTGGTAGTACATTGTCAGGTCAAAATGAAACAATAAATTTACGTTTGGCATTTACGTTTCTGAAATGTTGCCAGTTTTCCAGTTTTTTTTTTTTTTTGGGGGGGGTTACAAATGTTCTACTAGCATTAAATACTCTGCATTTGCAGGATATTTAGAAGACCTGTGGTGTCTCTTGAACAGGTTGCCCAAAAGGGGGCGCCCCAAGGAGGTTATGGCTTTTCTTCCAATGAGACTGATTTTTAGAGATGGTCACAGACAGACTAGATGGTTTGAAAAATACACCCCTTCCCGGGTGGTTTTTGTCCAATTAGTGTGCCTGGCATTCATGTTGAACTTCCTGCGGACATTTAAATGGCAGCTGCTACCCTCTGGTCAGTAAAGGGAAGGAACCATCATTTCATTTCGACCTGACAGTGTCACAAGTTGTAGGTTTGCTGAAGTAAAAACTTTATAAAACTGGGATCATGGGACCAACTCCCCAACTTTCAGAATGTCACGGTATAGTGCCCACCACTCTGTTGTGGGAAACTGCTCCTTAAGCCACTGTGGGGCTGCGGTAAGTTTCCTGCCTCCTCAGCGGTACTGTCCAATAGGCAGTACATGCATGCAGGTGAAACTGTCTGGATACTTAGACAGCATCACAGGGTTGCCGTCCAAACGGACCTCACTGAGGCTTGGTCGTAGGTAGTAGGTATCATTGGACCTACAGAAGGTGCTTATGTTTACGTCAGTGATGTTGTTGTTCTGAAGGAAAAAGAAATAATTTTTTAGAAAGATACAAAGACAACAAAACCATAGCTGATGGTCAAAAATCCCCACGATCAGGTTAAAATGGTATAATATTAATTAAAATCTTATTTAGTTCATCCTAGCAAAAAGCTTATACATATATTTGTGTAAACAATTTAAATTCAATCAAGAAATAATGAAGAGATGCTATATAAATAAACCTGACTTGATTACAACAGCTTGAACAGTTTTGGGTTTGGGCATGATACCAGTACCAATACTGGTACCCTTAAAGTGGTACCAAAAAAAAATGGTTCGGATATTTCTTTATGCAGAGCTGCCAACTCCATCAACCACACCATGTTTGTGCTAACTACAGCACAGAAACAGACTGTAGTTGCCCAGTAGTAAATTATTTACATGTCATATAAAATTGAAAAAAAACCCACATTATTTTCTACACTTGTATAAATAAAGAGTGCAGGTATAGTTTGACTGGAGAAGCTTCAATACTACATGAAAATATGTTAGTTGAGTTGATATTTTAGGGGTCCAGATATCCAACCCTAGTAGTAGTTTTTAGATGAAGTATAAAATGTAAAGTAGTCTACAAACCTGTAGATGTAAGATGCGAACACTGTCGGGGATGAATGGAACAGCTTCCAGCTGGTTGTTAGCCAGGTGCAGGTTGACCAAATTGGTCATTTTCTGTTGGGAAAACACAGTAAATTCAGTCAAATTGCTGTCGTTAATTGTCCTTTCACTGTGCGCAAAATGAATGTGAACTTGCGATTATGCAATATACCCGATTTCAAACCAAATACATTAAAGGAATAGCAAACCAATGATGTTCAGTTCAGTGGAATTATAGAAGGCTATATGCCTTTTGTTTTCTTTTTGGCAGTGAGATGAAAACATACATACTGTATTTCTTGTCGTAAGTACAAAGCTGCAGTATGTGGTTAGTTTAGTATGAAAATGTATTAAGTTACAAGTCCAAGTTACAAGACGGTTCGATATGCTGTTAAGAGTTTTAGAAATCCCCCTAAAACCATAAACATGTTATCTTACTCTTGGAAAAAAGGGGATATAAACATATTTCCCAAAATGTTGAACTATTGAGCTACATAATGTTGATGTTTTTACAAGCTGTATTGTGAGACTATAATTGCTCAATCCAAGTATGTCGATAATATTTTTTAGAATTTGTTGTACAGTAAGTGACATAGCATCCTATCAATGTTACTGTGGTCTGAAGGATAGGGCCTTGATGTGATTTGAATGGGGTTGGAATATTCCTAAAACTAAGAGCTGAGGTAATGAACTGTACCTTGAAAACATTAGCTTTGACACCCTTTGTTTTGAGGAAGTTGTTGTTGGCGTTGAAGGTGGTGAGTTTAGCAGGGAGCATAGGAAGTTTGACCAGTCTGTTCTCAGCCAGAGACAATTGTTCCAGCATGATTAGCTTAGAAAAAGCCCCGTCTTCAATCTCGGAGATCATGTTCCTTGTCAGGTCAATCCTCCTCAGAGTCACTGTTGATGGGGAAAAAAAATCTTTTTTTAGTCAGTCGCTTTTATAGTCATAGCCATTGTAGTCATTTCAATGTCTCACTGTTGTTTTTGTGCCACCAAATTTATGATACATCAGATTTTAGCATCATTCTGCATTTTGGTTTAGAATTTAATATTTTTGAAGTACAAATTACACTTAATTACACAATGAATTAACTTATTTATGTAGTCAATTCTTCAAAGATATTAGTTAGTGGCTGTACCAATTTGACTGACTATGACTAATTCTGGGTTTTGCTGCTGATTTTGCCCCTGAATATTTTCCTTCATCATGAATTTCCCTCTGAATTTCCATCATGCTTTTAAGTAATGAGAGGAAAATGAAAAAGAATGTATGATGTATGTGATATCTTTATCAACTGCTGAGATGAATCAGTTCTGTAGAACCATGTGCGTCCACCGTTGCAGTTAAACCTGAGTTCGGTTAGAGGCCTTTTTTCTTGATTCAAGAGATCTTTCCAGCTGACATCTATAGTCTTTGTGTCCATAGAAGTGGGCATCCAAAAATGAGGAAGTAAAATTTGTAAATTGCACAATAGCCCAGATGATGGAGGGTATCTTTGCCAGCCAATAGTGGAAGGGAACTTCATTATGCATTTGCATGTACTACCATGAAGCACAGATACAAAGATGGTTGATATTATACAGAGTTTTGCTTTGAAGCACTCAAGTGATGGACTGAAAAAATATGATCAAAATCTGTGAAGGTCTGTGGTTGATTTGGACTAAAAAGTATAATGATCTTTAGCTGTATAAGTGGTGGAGTCCTCTTTTAACAAATTGACCCTTTTAAGTCATAGAATAAAGTATAAAACAGGAATTTGCAAACGGTACAATATTATTATTATGATATGAGAAAATATAATGATTAAGAATTTTGCTAATATTGCGATAGGGCAACTGTTTTGTCTTGTTCTGCTTTTAAAGACTACATTATAGTTACCTTCATCCTCCTCAGTCACTATATCCACGTTACTGATAATTATTTATCTAAAGTATCATTAATACATAGTACCTATAACAATCCTGCAGTATTGTTGCAGTATCCACTATATGACAAGGTACATAGTCAAAAATATTATGATATTAGATTTTATTGCTCAGTCTAGCAATCCTTTCCTTAACTATCCTAACAATAGTTGAACACCTTAATAATAAATATATTTCATCAACCAAAATGCAAAAAAAAGAAACACTCTTTGCTCTCTAGCGCACAATATTGTACCACTTCTAAACATGGCTAGTAATTGTACCTCTTGAGGGGAAAGCCTGATTCAATATAGTTCAGTGGCTCATGAAGTCCCTCATTGTCTACCACGTTTATTGGCATGTTGTCCTTTTCCTCCATGAAGCAAATCCTCTTAGTCATTGTCATTTCAAGCACATCACTATAGCTTTTTTTAATCAACACATATGCAATAACTCTTTGGGAGAAAGATGTTTCACTTTAGGTTCCTTGAACTGACTTCTTCTGTCATGATAGCAGACAATTTTGAAATCGTCCAGCCCTAGTATAAATTTTAAAAAATTTCATTTATTTCCAGCTGAGAGTCCCTAAAACCTCATGTCAAATGATTAATCATTTGACACCCAACTTTCACACTATCCAGAAAAACTGTGATAGTCGGTTTTCATACTTACCAAAATCTGCAAAATCTTTTGTGCTGATTTTTTTGATCTTGTTGAAGCGAGCATATAGATAGGCTGT
>KV751353.1:5896905-5907172 GCA_001698575.1 Mola mola
ACTGAACCAGTCAGACACACGCACAACAAGCATGTGGGCAGGTCTGCAAAACAGACATCAAGCAAACATCAACATGTCTTCAGAGCATTCTTCTCTAGTCTCCTTTGTTGTTGTTTGCATTAGTTTGATTCCGAATAGTTGTTCACAAATGTGGTAATATTTTTTTGTTTAACTCTAATTTGAGCACGTTCTAGTGAGAGGTGGCCAAATAAAAAACACCTGTCACCTACAATAAAATCAAAGATTTCTAAACATTATTGGAAACGGTTAGGGTATAAAAAAAACAAAACAATATCTAATAAAGGTCCAGTCTTCTTCTGAGCTCTTAATGCTGGAATGCTACATATTATATCTGAAAGAATAAATTAATGTTTCAAGCGTTGGCTCATCAGTTCTAATCAGTTCTTTTCACATATGACATCCAAATAGAATGCAGTTTTCTGCAATTTTAAACTTCCCCTATAAAAAGTGATGTTCTTCTCTGTGTGACCAGGTAGACAAGAGGTAAACAGGTCTGTCTGTTACCAGTGGCTTCTGTTCCTTCTTGTTTTGGGGTGGCATCAGGTTCATCAGCAAGAGGCAATGCTCTCTGCAGGGGGGAAAAAAAAAAAAGGCCTGTTCATGTACCACCCTGCTCATAGGCTTACACAAAGCTTTGATATTTGCAGCACCAGTGTAAATACACTTTTCACTGTTACACATATTGGGTTGAAACCAAGGGATGATGAAAACTCATGAAACATATAAATATCTGTAGTGCATTGTATTTGGCTAAGCCTAAAGGCTTTTGGCTAACACTAGCAAATAAGAGCTAAATAAAAAAAAATAAATAAATAAATAAATAAAAACATCTTAAGCCAATGCTTTTTTAATACATGTTCTGGTTTTGGTTATGTGTAGTTGTTGTATCGAATTGAATGAAGACGCTAAGAGTTGGACAGTTTGCCTCACAGTCGCAGACATGTAGACTAATAAATCCACTGTTTTATTAGACAATACTGTTGATGACAGTGATAATATTAAACAAGGTGCTGACAGAATATATGACATGAATCATGGAGAACAAGACTGTATATTCTGGAGAGCATTTTGCATCTCATACTGTTAATTTTTACAAAGTGGGCATTTAGTCAGTAAACATAACTGTTGGTGAGATGGTGTTGAAACAAAAGTGAATATAAGTGAAAGCTATAGGTGGAAAGATTAATCATGATTTGTGAAGTCCAGTATAAGAAACAGGTCAATGCGTTTCATTTGGTGATGCTTAAAAAAATTGTTATGGATGGATACAATAATTTGGTCAGGTGCATTTTCTTTGCTGCATTGCCTTGGCCAGATCATATCCGTCTGTATTAACACTCATTATCAATCTTACAAATCGTTATGGAATTAAAAAGGACGTTTTGGTGTTTGTCTGAACCCAGACTCCATTCGGTACCCTCACAATCTGATCAGACTTTTTATAGTCTGACCATTTTTACTGCAACAGCTTTCTGTAACAGGCACCATTCCACAGGCTGGCTAATTGCTAATGACAGGCCTTGACTGTCAATGTGATTGTCGTTACTAGTTAGCTGCATGATGAAAAGTTTTTTATGCATATGCCAATGACTTTTGATGTCTAATGTTGTCCTGAGTTGCTGGCTCTGTTGCTTTCCTGATATTCAGCTGTCATGGATAAGTAATCACACCTGGTCAGTCCAATTTTTTAAAAAGTGTCTTTGCATATACAGTAATCTGTGACCAGGTTTTGCAAAGTGGACCCTGATATCAAACAGGAACCAATGAGATCTGGCTTGGTTTCAAACATTTTTAGTCTCTGACCCCAGAGACTTTTGGGGGTTGTAATAAATCTGATCCCTCTGCCTGAGGGATTTTGGTCCTGTGGATGGCTCCTTTTGAATTTCAAATCTTTTAAATGTGGTTCCTGGGTGACAAATCATCACCCACCACACAGTCGACCCTGAAGCTCATGAATTCTGTGTCACCAAAAATGTAATGCTTAGTTTATTCTACATCAAAGCCAAGGTCAAGTTATCATGAGTGGCTCTAACAAATCAAAGTGTTCCTGAACAAAATTCCAACCCTTTTGCTGTGTCTCGTAACCAGCAGATGGCTCTTTTAAACATTGAACATAAGAGAACTTGCCCCATTGAGAATTCAACTCTTAAGCCTAAACAAAGCTTATGGTTTGAGAAAGCAGTAAACTGTATATGAGGCCTGTCTGGGAAGGGTTTGGCATGTATTAGAAACAGCTGGTCCCTAATTAATATTTACTTATTAAAACTAAAGCCAGGTTTCATCACCATGTTTGCTCACACATCTTTCTTTTGCTTTCTTTTTGCTTTCTTTTCCTCTGGGTTGTTTCTGGCTTTTTCACTTACTGTAATGTTTTCCAGAAGGATGATCCAGATGAGAATTTAGTTATTGTTTATTCAAATATTTTTTTTCTTTAGGTGTGTGTGCGTGTGTGTGTGCGTGTGTGTGTGTGTGTGAATGAGTTAAACTTTGAGCTAAATTAATTATTATCTCTCAGATAATTTCCTTGCTGGCAAATAAATTGAATTAAGCCATGATGCGGATTATTAACTTTCAAAATGCCATCATTGCTTGAAAATTGACAAATATTAGGTATGACCTAATTATCCCTGGAGATAATTAAATCCCTTCTTACATCTTATCATTTTTTTTACCTGGTATCTAATCTTTTATACACTGTCAGCATAAATTTTCCTGAGTGAAATCTTTCCAAGCTTTGTTTTTCTATCCCTATGCTTGCTGTAGCAAAAGCATAATGTTTTAATTAATTTGAATCCTATGCACAGGGTTGCATATTGCAATGTGCATATTTTAATAAAGCATATTGAATTGCTTTTTACCTCACAAGAAAAATTACAAGTGATGATGGAAGTGAACTACAAAAACTACTAATGACATCAGTTAACCAGCTGACATTGGACTGCTTGCAGAGTGTGTGTTATTCTGGTGACTCAGAGTGACTTAGTTTAAAAATTCAATGCACATATTCTATAACAGCATTAGCCTTAAAAATAGCATTCTTGGCATGAAATAATAAAGTTCCTACCCTGTCTCTACTTGATTCCAAATGGTCACTGAAGTATCCGGTCAGCTCTCTGTCATGGAGAGGTCCCGGTATCAGCTGTGAGTGATCATCAGATTTCCTAGCAAATGCTGCCACCAGCCAAGGCAACAGCACACAGGTGAATAAGAGAGTCTTCATGTTGTCCAAAGCAGTGTCAAGCTGACACACAAGCTTGTCCTGAAAGTTTGAGTTAGAAGCCGATTTCTTCTGTTCCGTGTTGGGATGTGTCAAGTGACCGTATTTAAAGGCTGAACCAGTAGCTTCCAGCAGACTCTTAAAGCAGGGCTGATGGAGCAGAGCACTTAACCCTTCCCTGACCACCCACAGGCAAGAGAGAGTGACGGAGAAACAGACAGGATATACAGGGAAAAGCAGAGGCACCGAAATGAGGCACATATGGTAAAAGACATTGAGTCGAAGAGAGAATGAAGTGCCAGTGATCTGTTTAATGTGTACAAGAAAGAAATACACAGTAAAAACTGCAGAGAAAGCATAAAAAAAAGAAATTGATAACCACAGTGAGAGTGATTTGTCAAGAGGAATGTCTGTGGTCTGTTCCTAGCTGCTCAATAATGATTCTTAATAACCAACCTATCTTTCATTAGACTGGTTGGGTTTTTTTTGGTACTCTGACTCTCTTTCTCACAGCTGTTGGTCAGACAACACATTTAGCAGCCATGACATAGTAATTATGGGATCACATTTATGTGTTATGTATTAATCTGGACTGACCAGTGCTTAAATCTGCTTTGCGTTGTGGATGACTCAGAGTGACTGTTATTTCAGGTTAATGTTAACATTATTCAATGCGTTCACTATTTTATCTCTCTGCACCGGGGATAGCTTGGACTGGCGGCATGTTTGTTTTCCATCCATCTGTTTAGGCCATTCTTGTGAGCGCAATATCTCAAGAACGCTTTAAGGGATTCTCTTCAAACGTTGCACAAATGTCCACTATAAACTGATTAAACTTTGGAGGTCATAGGTCAAAAATCAAGGTCACTGCAGTCTCATGTGGGTCACACTTGTTAACGGGAAAAAACTTGACATTCTAGTGTCAGGATCACGAGTGATCTAAAATTTGTAGGCACAATACCTCAAGAATACATTAAGGGACTTTTGTCACATTTGGCACCACAGTGCCAGGGGTGGATTCATTGATTTTTATTTTTTATTTTTTTTTGGAGGTCCATTTATATTTTGAGGTCTCAATATAGTGGGATTTTCGGCAAGTGTGAAAGGGCTATTAGAAACAACAACCGGACGTATACCTTACCTAACAGGCTTTTTCATTATAAATTCAGTCAAGCGTTTTGCCAATAAGTGACCTGCTATTTATATAATAGTACATTTTATTTTCTCTCCCAAAATTCTCAGGAAAAAAAGAGGAAAAAAAAAACTGCCCCAACTTGATTGGTTTTTCCAGTATTCATGTCCACCCAATATCACTAATCACCTTTTTAACTAGGTTTGCCCAACTAAAAACTGTTAATCAAGAATCAGATGACGTTCTTCACTCTTCACGTCTTTATTTGACTATTTGCATAACTTAATTTAATTGCTACCACTAACGTTTCTCACTGTTTCCAATATTCTTAGAAGGTTGTGTTTATATTATACAACATTTTATACAACTTAACTGGCCTTGCAATCCAAAGTTTATTACAAAACATGCACCTTTACCTTTGGGAAAAAAAGGTAAAGATTTTAAACAATTACATTGCCACAAAAACCACCCTAGCCAATAAAAGAGGTTGTGTTGTTGTGTTTCTTAAGGACTCATTCGGTAGATGTCATTGGTAATTGCGGGAGATCTACCAAGATTTAATGGCTTCTGAGGTGGTTTTAGAGACCTTAAAGATGTTCCTGTGGTTTCTTTGGAGGCTCAAGAGGGCTTTTTGGAAATTTCAGTAGTCGTTCAGGTGATATTATTGACGTGTTAGAGAGCACTCTCCATTAACATCATGAAAATACAGAATGTGATTTTATTTGACAATGAAGCATCTTCTTCTGGAACAACTCCTTAGTAACATGAGAGGAATAATATGAAAGTAAAGTAGCAACATCCAAGAGACGGTTCCATTTTGTGATTATGGGTAAAAGGTAATGTGAACATTTCATGAGTTTTTCATTGACATGACTAGCTAGAGAAGCTCTTAACTTTGAAGGCATGCACTAATACATATGTTTCGCTGTAAACGAACCTTAAAAGTGGTGTCCCGTTTAAAAGATAATCTTCCTCTACTATAGGCCACAGGCAGAGCCTAAGTCAGTGTCTGACATAAGGCTCTTTATCTAAAGCTACTGAAGACATGAGAGAAATATGCACAAGGGATAGGGTGATTCATCAATGTCAAAGATTACCTTGATTTGCATCTTGTGCTTCAGCACCACATAATGATTCACGGCTGTGCCTGCTGAAAGCATGGATTACCAGGAAAAGTGTGGAAGTGTTTACACCACACAATGTAGTGCTCTTTAAGATCTGCAGATTGTAAAGGCCATAATCACAGCAGTACGACTGCTACGCATGGACACCTGAAGCACAATGTTCTAGAGCACATTGTCAGGAATGGTACAACAGCAATACAGCATCTGTCCTGTTTTGTTTTTGTTCACACCCAAGTGTCATATATATATTAACATTATCAATACGTAATCATCATCAGTCGTCATCAGTAAGTATTATTAAGAGAATTATGGAATGAAAGAATGAAATATAACTTTTTAGTAATTGTAGGTCAATTAATCAAGAAAATGACACTCATTTGAGTGCAAAAATCTAACAAGACCCCACAGTCACCATAATTAAAATTTCTGCATCCCCCCCTTTTTTCCAGAAATTTCCTGTTTTTTCTCTTTTCCTATTTCCCATCCTCCCACCAAATTTTGTTGAAATCTGTCCAGTAGTTTTTGCATAATTCTCCTAACAAAAGAATCAAGCAACCACCCCAATTGCGGAGAAAACATAATCTTATTTGCAGAAGGAACAAAGAAAATCCCTTAAGAATAGCTGAAAAATTAGAGTTATAGACTAATAACTCTAGGCTAATAACTTATAGCAGTTATACACCCTATTTTTCCCAACATATATAGGGGACTTCTATTTCTGCATAATCCAACCTTAAGACAGCCCAGATGTCCTTTTCAAGATCTGATGGGATACATTACACAGAAAACCTCCAAACGAAGGTTGCCAGGAGGCATCCTTATCACATCCCCAAAACATTGGTGCATACAGCTGTAGCTTGCAGCCAACTGTTACACAGCTGGGATAAGAATTGAGGCCATGGCACTCTACTGCAAAACAGTGAAAGAGTCCTTTTAGATTCAGAGTTTGGCGCTGCCCTAAGTTTAAGCATCTTGAGAAAATATAAAATAGCTACTTCTTAAACATACTATTTCGACCCTAATAAACTACAGCTGAAATCAAATTTGCAAATAAAATGTACTAATTGATGAACAAAATGAAAAAGTTCCTAAAGATGTTTAAACAAAAGTAAGCAGGTTCTTAGTGGTCTGAGTGAACCCTGACTAGAACAATGATCCTGGAAGATACTGTAAGAATTTTTCTGACAAGTCATATGTTGCCTTTGATTTGTTTACTGGCTAGATCTCTGGTTTAATATGTATTAGATGTCAATAGCTGCGCTGAACAATTTATTAAGTACTGCACAGTCATTAACATCATTAAATAAAACCGACATAATAAACAGTGGAAATGCCATAAATTAATAAAAGAATAATAGCAACCAAAAGTAAGAGGGATGTTTTTAAAGCTGTTAGGCCAACAGATTCTTAGTAATATGACAGTAAAAAAAGAGACCCGCTTTTCTGTCTGTTTTCAATTTCTGTTGATTTCAACCTTAGTTGTTGGGCTTCCCCAGAGCAGTTCTAAAGAATTTCTTTTCCATTTCTTTGTGTGTGTTCTCTCTAGATATGGTTTGATGATTTATTTATTTATTTATTTATTTTTCTAATAACAAGAAACAATACTTCTATATAAACAAGCAGAGCAAGAGAACAAAGACCCTTACAGAAAAACAGTTAAATATAAAACATGTGACCATTTCAGTGTTAAAAAGGAGAGGAAAAAGAAGGGGGCCCAAATATAAACATTCAAGGAACATGATCCCAGACTGTTACAGGTGTGTTAACAATTATGAACACCTTTAAATCTTTTATGACGCTGGGAAGAGGGCCAGCAACTGGAGAATGTTTTTACTGTCACTAATTTTCTATGCCAGGGTTTCGGCTGTCATGGTGGTTTCACTGTTGTTACAGTGCATTATAAAGCAAGTCAGTCGGGAAAGCCACCCGCAACAACATTTTAAACATACATTACTCCTGTCATGTTGGCACCCACGATGTTTTTGTGCATGTATGTGATCCTTTCATTTGAAGCATGGTGCTTGAAAATCATTGTATTTTGTACCAAAACAAGTCAACAAGTCAACAAATAAATGAGAAATAACACAAACTCTTAAAATCTGCAGAAAGAATTCGAAAAGTGAGACCTTTATAAGAGGCTCTGAATGATTTTTATCATCAACTGGCAACACCAACCATTGGTCCCCTAGTTGTTGTGCTCAAATTAAAGGTGCCATGTTCTAAACATTCTTTGGGTCATAATTTTGCATCTTTGAGGTTTAAGAAACATGTAAAATGGATTTTTTTTTCCTGAAAACTTGCTTACACAGTATTTTAAACACGTTGGTTATATTTGTGTTGACTGGCTTATGGTCTTTTAACTACCTTTGTTGACTCATTACTGTTTCTTTATATGATATCACCAGCAAATGTCAGGGAAATCATGAAAGAAATGTGTTCCCCAACGTCTACTTGCATATGTGTCCTTGTACATGTGCATAGTACAAATACATACGTGACATACTCATAAAAACATTGTGTCCAATTAGTAGTTATTCATAGGTACTATAATGAACCATTTTTGATTTTGTTAGAAACTTGATGACAATTACAACTAATAAATGAATAATGTACTCATCAAACTGTAAAAAAAATAGTAAATGTCTTGTTGAGGAGTCCATAATTAGAACCAAGTTCCACTGACTCTGATAATTTGTTGTAAGTTGGTTTTGTTTACGCAACTTAAAATCAAAAGTGTATTTCAGATGCCTTTACAGTCTGTACAACATTTAATGCCCTATCTACTAGTCCGGGTAGGATGATAATGTTATATGTTGATGGACATTGAATCTTTATCCGAAAACCTCAATAAGAAGTTTGACTTTTTTTTTTGTTTTTAAATGGCATTGTCTTAGTGAAGATACTCATGTATCTTGATGAAGTTTAAATAGATGCTTTTTTTTTTGCAAACTTATAAAAAAGACAGTTACTTTTTTAATCTTTGAAGTTTACTGAGGCCAGCCAAGACAAAACAACTTACGTCAGTGAATTTATACCATACAGAGACGCCCGTTTGACTGTGGAGTAGCTTTAGACACAGTGGACAACCCGGCATGGCTTTGAACAGCCTCGGTCTGCATAGGTCTGGCTGACAACTGGCATGATGTATTAACCCAACACCTAAAGCTATGTGTTTTGAAATTCTGGCAGAGCCACCAGCTAGCTCTTGGCGGCCGCCAGCAGCTGCAGACATGACAGTGAGGTTTGTTTTTTTGGGGGTTTTTTTTTTAATTGAAACTCAGAGACTTGTCTCCACGTGACACTAAAAAGAAAGGAATAAAGCTGATCAGCAGAAAATGATTGCCCCACTGTGCACCCCTATAGAGGTTCTTTAGACTCTAGGTTTGGACATCATCTTTCATTTCAGCTCTGTCACCATTAATGTGGAGTGTCAGTCTGTTAAGGTAGAAAAGTAGTGTCTCAGTTCATTCAGAACAAAAGTTAATTTCTATTGTCTTACAGCAGAGCTAATATATTGTATAGTAAACTCTTATTTACTTTGCATAGCACCTTGAAGAACAAAGGGCTTTGACAAGACATGAGAATACTAAGACAGGCAAAAGTTAGGGAGACAAGGCCAAAGCATTTGAAGGAATATAATAAATTATTTAGATGAATAAATAACTATTTAAAATAACTGCTTTAAAAGATGTAATCACACAAAGGAGTTTGATAGAGTTAAAAATTGTGAACATAAATTATACACAGATACCTATGTAAGTAATAAATAAATATATCATAAGACCAATAAACTGGCATAATAATATAATCTGGTAAACAGATCAATGAAATGTCATTACAAAGATGAGAGGATTAAAGGCAAGAAAATCTTAAAGAAATAAAAGAGCAGAAAAGTTTAGGAGAGCAATTAAAAAATGAATTTCTTTCAAAAGCAAGTCTCTAAAAATAGGTTTCTTTGAGCCTCCTCTCCCCAGGTAGGTCATTCCAAAATTGAGGCCCCCTGATGGGAAAGGCCTGGGCATCCTTGGATTTAAACCACCTGAGGATCGAAGAATACGAAAACAGACTTAAAGATGGTCAGCATGTCTGATATATAGTCTAGGGCAAAGCCCTTGCGAACTTTAAATGTAAATATTAAAATAATTTCTGAAACAAATAGGGAGCCAGTAGAAAAATGAAGCCAGGATAGGAGTGATGTGATGTTCTTTGTTAAAACTAGTGAGCCTAGTTACTGTGTTGTGGACAAGTTGGAGGTGAAAAAGGGACTTTTGCAGAATGCTAGAAAGGGGAGAGTTACAATAATCAAGACAGAAAAAGATTAGTGCATGTATGACTCTTTGGAGATTTTGGACATTGTTCTGATTTGGAGACTGGACAACTTTTTTGATGTGGAGTGCGAAGGAGAGATGTGAGTCAAATAGAACTCCTTAGACTCAAATTGCTTTACTTTTTTTTTTCCTGTGTTTATGCCTCTGCACTAGTTATACCCATAGGCAGATGCATTTAGTTACCAGTTTTTTTGGCGATTCCTCACCCAATTACTGTGAATACAATGTCTCAGAAACACCTGTCTTCAAATTTTTTATGAGTATTCATTTGGATGCAAAGACAAACTAGATAGATTTTGATGATCAGAGTTCAAAAGTCACTGTTACTGTGATCTTATGTCCTTCCCATTATTGTCAAGTAAGCTATATTTTTAATAAAACAAATTTGATATCAAAATATCTCTTTATATGTTAAATGTAGAGCAGCTCTAAATCAAATACTTTC
>KV751353.1:5911144-5924719 GCA_001698575.1 Mola mola
ATTGTTGAAATCAAGAGCCAGAATACATTGGAAAAAAAGAAAGTTGTATTTATTTGTCAAAAATTACTGCAGTCAAAACTATTTATTCTCCTGCTTCCTGCACAACCAAAGCAAGAAATGCACCTTTCATAGACCTGTTGTGGTCCATCAGTAATTTACCTAGATAGATAGATAGAGATAGAGATAACTTTATTATCACCATAAATTACAATTATTTTACTACAATAGCAAAAATCTATTCCCAATGTTAATCTTTCCTGGTTCCTTTCTAGACAGCAGTTTGGCCCAAAGGGAATGCTTATTTTCCTCCTGATAAAAAGTTCTGAACTCACTTCAGTTCTCCATCTGAACATCTTTCTTTTCTAGAAAACTGTAACCTGCACTGTAAATTTACTGCTTCTGACAATCTGTTCACTACCACTGTCCAGATTTTTGATTTTAATGCTTGAAAATCTTGCTAATCCTCACATTAATAGCAGTATATGCAGTTTGGTGAGTATTGTTAACTGATTTCAAAGGTTTGTCAACTGTCCAGTGTTAAAGTTTAAACCAGACAGGAGGGGGAGTCTCATGCTTGATTCCCAGAAGTTAAAAACCCCAGCTTTATATGTTTTTATTTTCTCATTGACAACAAAAGTGAACTATAGTTTGTTTTGAAGTTTGAAGTTTATAACAACCCTACCTCTCAAGCGAAACAGCATTTTTTTAATTAAAAAAAAAAAGAAAATTCATTTTGGGGAATAAAAAAAATAAATAGTAAATAGTAAAAGTAGGAATACCAGTCTGGTTTATAGCTCAAAATTTGTAATTTTTTTCTTCCCCAAATCAGTTTGAGAATTTTTAACCTGTCTCTAAAAATGCAAGCTGCAGCAATCATTGACTTCATTGCAACTTTTTTGATCATCATGATTGACCATTTTCATAAATGGGTATGATTTTCGATATCCTCTTTATTGGTTTTCATACTCAGAAGTGGTTATTTCATATGCCTTCTTGGTTGCAGGCAGCACTGCCACCTTCTGTAAGGGAAGAGCTTATGAATGAGCTCAATCTACAAGGAAAAAGATCAATGTTATCTTGACAACCATGGGGGAATAAAAGACTGTTTCTAGTTATGTCATCACAAGCTTGGATGGACAGTGAATGGACTTTTGAGAGATGGCAACTACACAGAACCTCAGATGCAGGGAAGGGAAGGTTTGGTATGTTCCAAACCACGGACTGTACCATCCCTACAAACAAGTTACGTGTTGTTTTAGATATCGGCTCTGTGTATCAGGGAACCTCATTAAATGACCAACTTCTTCAGCGGCCAATTCTCACTACCCTAATTAGACATATCACTATATTCCGCCAAGAACCTGTGGCTATAATGGCAGGCCTGGAGGCCATGCTTCACCAAGTAAAGGTTACACCAGAGGATGCCGATCTACTGCTATTCTTTTGGTGGCTTGATGAAAATGACAACATGCTCTGGTGGACTACAGGATGGTCGTGCACCTATTTGATGCTAATTCATTACCAATCTGTCTTCATCACCAATTATGCTCTTAAGACCTAAACTAAAAATCTAAAAATATTAATTTTATGTCCTCAAGTTCTCTATTTCAATGTGGAGTCCCCCAAGGTTTAATACCAGGTCCTGTTTATTTTCACTTTACATATTACCTAACCAACCTAGCCATTCAGTCCAACGGTATCTTCTGCCATTTCTAGGCATATGGCTGCCATCTTTTTTTTTATCAGTCAGTCGTAATGACCCCATCAGTGTTAATTCCCTACATGTCTGTGTTGCTGGTATTAAGGAATTGATCCCACTCAATTAACTACAAGAGGTAAAAAAGAAATTTTCGTCATTGTTCTAATAGATTTGTCTCAGAAGTGAAATCTAATATAAGCTTTCTGTCCGCCAATGTCTCTAACTTTAATTGCTAACCGAAACCCTCAACTTCGATTGTCACATCCTCATGGTGACACATCCCTCCCTCATTAAGAAAAAAAAAAAAAAAATCAAGCCAAAAGCTGCCATCCAGAGTGCTAGAAACGCTTCACAATCCATACGTTTATTTTTTTTCAGGTTTATTATTGTAATGCCATCTTCTTCTGCCATGCACAGTTTGTGCAAATTATAGCTGCCAGACTGCTAACTAGAACCAGCTGCAGATTGTAAATCAAACGTATTATGGAATGCTTTCACTGCCTTCTTATTAATCACAAAAGTAGCATCCAGGAATGAAGATAGTAGCTTACCCTGTCTAACTTAATTAATATTAAGTCAATTACTATAAAAGCCTATTCAAGATGCCTGTTTTTTTAATAACTAAAACGTCTGTACAAGTTTTAGCAAAGAAAGCTGCTTTTGTTACTTTTAATGAAATCTTATTCCTCAGCTGTCTTGGTGCGGTGTTGTGTCAGCAGTGTTGGTGTATTTACGATGGTCTCTGTTGGTATTGGACAAGAGTACTACCCTAATTAGACTGTCAATTGAGACATGATGGTTTGGACAAAGCAATTATGAAACATATGGAGTGTATTACTGCTTGATTGAGTTTCAGTTTCTGGTGGTATTGGGTAGTTGTTCTCCGTTCTGTAATGACTACTGAATTTGTTATCCCACCATTCCTGGCATTTCCTTTCTCCCAGACAGTTAAGTGTGAGCTCAAAGTTATTGGCTCTGAATTTGAATATGTTGAAATGCTATATATCCATCAAAATGTTTAGTTAGTCTAGTTACCCCAGTGTAAAGTCCTTTTAGAGTAATTCATTTGTCTTAAAGTTGTCTGTATTTATCATTATTAAATACAAACAGAAGATAAAGGCTTCCTTACAGCTGAAAGGCACTTGGATCCTACGAGACAGAAAAAAGACAGAGAGCCACAGGACCAGCATGTGTATCCAGCTATCATGCACCGGTGTTGGCCCTGAGGCTGCTGAAAAAGAAACTACCTTGATGCAATGATGTATATGTTGTTGTTGTTGTGTTGTTAAGATTTCAGTAATGATGAATGAAAAGGAAAATCGACTTGGTGCACTGTCAACAGCGTACTTAGGGTAAAAATAGGATGTGGCATCAAAGGGCTTCTCAGTTTTTAAACTAAATTAGAATAATAAATTAAAGATTAATAGTCAATATTTACACTTCCATCATTGCAATTATGCATGTCAGCCTATTTGAACTTGTAAAACTACAACACCGTACAAGCTTAAAATTTTACAGAAGATAGGTCTCCACAATATCTCTGTCCTCCTCGAAGGTGATCTGGATCCCAGATTTTTTTTTTTGAAGGTTTATTCTCTGATTGTTCAGAGAGAGGGCAGTTTTTGATATTTTATCTTACCACTTTAAAAAGTCAAGCCACAAAGGTAAAACAATTAGATCAAACCACAATGATTCCTATCTAATAGTGTACTGTGATCTAGACCCTGGGATTCTCCAGTATCTGATGAATGAAAAAACCTTTGACATATCTATTAAACAATTTACTTACATAGTATTTCTCTTTGGTCATATCAATTGAATGGGATTTGTATCAAAGGGTATAAGGGTCTACACTCTGTCTTGTTTTTCAAACATTTTTTGGAAATTTCATAGTCCCACATACTTAGTAAATATGAATCCTGTGACAGAATTGCAAAATAAATGTCATGTTGGCTCTTCAGTTCCCCAAAATGAACAGTTGTTAACATTGTCAGTTCACGTCATTAAAAGTAATGAGCCCTACTATTGGCTGGCTGACAATCTTCAGTGACAAGTGTAGTATAATGGACCTAGTTGAGGCCTGTGACCTAATATAATTGGAAATTGTTATTTGTTGAGTTAATAGTAGCGGATAGTTCTATGTTCTGAAATTACTATTGACTTTGTTATCTGGACATTTATTGTTTGATTTTGACAGCACAGACAGTGGCATAGAATTGGAAAGAAACAAAAAAAAAAAAAAACTATGTCAATGCTGGCTCTCAGTGCTGATAAAAATACCCCATTTTTGAGCACTGTCAACTTTTCCTGGTGTAGTTACTTTTAGCCAGATTTTGCTCAGTAGTGGTTGGGTAATGGGGCAAGTATTGAATTCCTGTCTGACTGCTGATTCAATTCAGCAGTGTTTATCCGTCGGTAACAACTTTTTACCCCCTCTTTATTGCATCAGATGTCTAATTAAAACAAAACTGGTTCAGTTAAAAATAGGTAGCTGGTGCTAAATGCTTAAAAACTATTTAAAATTAGAGAAACCACATTTGGAAAAAAATGTATTGTACTAACAGTCCAAACACTCAAGACTTTCAGTCCTCTGCTGCAAACGACCACAAAGAAATTGCTCACACTTGGGAAGCTGGAACAGCTTGGAAAGGCAAAGGACACAAAAAATGAATCCTTAAATATGTTCTCTATTCGTTGGTTAAACCCATAAAAGCTAATATGTGTTAAGCAACATTCCAAATTAATTATTTTTTTTCTTCTGATGAACAAAATCTACTGTCCCACTCTGTCTTCCCTCTCAATTAAAGGTTATCAGTCAGCTCCAGTTGATAAATTTAAAGAGAGCAGACCAAGCCAGGAATCTGGATATAGTCATTGACCCAGACCTGATCCTAGGCAGTTATATTAAGACTGTCACAAAGTCAGCTTGCTATCACCTTAAGAACATATCATGGATCAAGGGACTGACCTCTCAGCAGCAGGCCTAGGTATGGTTTGAATTTTGGCGATTCGGGATCGGGGTCAAAAAATGTCAAATGTTTATTTAGAAAAACCCCCAAAATTTCAAACCTTTCCACAAGTTGACTCACATTTAACGCAACATGTCAAACATTGTGCACTCATTGATTGTTATACCATGCTCCTGGCAAAGGCATTTTGCTATGTTTGTAATGCACCCTCCCTTGCACAAATTACATTTGTGCACTGTGATGACTCTGACTTGACATCTTTTAAACAAAATGAAGCCACACTTTGAAGTGTCTATGGTCATGACAGCATACAGCTCTGACCTTACCCAGACTCGTGCTGTGCAACATGTAATTAAGAATCAGTTGGCAGAACTGAAATTTAAATTTCTTAATGATTCCGATGGAATCGAAAGTGGAACTGTGCCTCTGTACCGCTCCCTATTTAGCAGGACTTTAGCAGGAGAAAAACTCGTCTATGTATTTATATATTGCCAGCTCGACTATTGTAATCATGTGTTTGCAGATCTGCTTACAAAATCCATCTGACAGCTGCAGCCAACCCAGAACACCAAGACCAGGAGAATGGATGAAAACAGTCCAGTCCGCAGATCTTTACACAGGCTTCCTGTTTGTCAGAGAGATAAAATCAAAATAATGCTGTTAGTTTAAAAAGCACTGGTTCGGGGCCAAAATATATTTCTGATCTGCTCCTGTATTATGAACCATCCCGACCCCTAAGGTCATCTGGGACATCCTACTTTCTGTCCCTAGAATCAGAACTAAACATGGAGAAGCAGCATTCAGTTTTTATGCCCCACGCATCTGGTCCAAACACCCAGAAAACTGCACATCAGCTGATACTCTCAGTTCTTTTACCTGCTTACCTGGTATGACAGATCTTACCTGCTCTGTCATCTTCTGACTTTTAAACTAATTTACTATACACTGCACAGTGGCTAGTTCTAAAATTTGAGTAATTCTGTCATACATGTTTGAACCAAACATGGATTCCCATCAAGAAGTCAGTATAAGGTTTTCTACAAGTTGATTCATCAGAATGATAAATTCTGTTTTTACATTAAGCCCCACCCCTGCAAGTTGTTACAATTTGTTCCTTTGTTTTTTTTGTACGTAGAAGAATAGTTTCTTGGAGACTGTCATTGGCTGATTGCAGAACGAAAACAAAAATCCTCAGCCCTAACACCGTGTTCTTATGTTGGTCATGATTTGTGTTGTTTTGCATAAAAAAACACTTCATGGACATATTAACAAGATCAAAGATTTGATTTTCATTGGAGAGTACACTTTACATTTTATTAAATTCTCAATGACCTTTTCATTGTTTTTGTGGTTTATTAGTCAATGAATAAAGTAAAATATTTTTTTTAAGTTAGACTGATGCAGAACAGTCTTTTCTTTATATTCCAGGATACAGTAGCCTACTATTCTTCCTACTGTATTGTTGTAATGGTTAACATGAGTGTATTTTTCATGTGTTTGTTAAGGTAGGGGAATACTGGGAAGTTCCAATATTAATGAAATTATGTCTTTTAAATAGGACATTGTGGTCTTGAATATTTCCGTCTGTGCTCGTTGTGATGAGGAGAACATGACTGTCCTCAGCAGTAGACATCTGTATAAAATCTCTTTTCTTTGGACAGCTTCAAAAGGTGTAGCTTTCAAGGGCGGCACAGTGGTGCAGTGGTTAGCACTGTCGCCTCACAGCAAGAAGGTCCTGGGTTCGATTCTGGGTCAGGACGTTTCTGTGTGGAGTTTGCATGTTCTCCCTGTGTCTGCGTGGGTTTTCTCCGGGTACTCCGGCTTCCTCCCACATTCCAAAAACATGTAAATCTGGGGGTAGGTTAATTGGTCGCTCTAAATTGCCCGTAGGTGTGAATGTGAGTGTGGATAGTTGTTTATCTCTATATGTCAGCCCTGCGATGAACTGGCGACTTGGCCAGGGTGACCCCGCCTTCGCCCCAAGATGCTGAGATAGGCTCCAGCCCCCGCCCCCCAAACCCCTAACGGGATAAGCGGTAGAAAATGAATGAATGAATTCTGCCTATAATTGTCTGTTGTCAGTTTCTACATTTCTTGGTTTCTCTCATATTCCTGGTGTCCTGTCTCTCTTTGTAACTTTATTAATGCTACAGCATTGTCATTGTCTGCATAACTTAATATTATTACAGTTTTGTTGATAAATTAAATATCAAACACTTGGCTGAAGAAACTTGTTTAAATATACACAATTTTTGCATTTTTATTTATTAATTTATAAATCCAAGTAACTCAATTTAATACATTATTCAGTAAGTTGAGTTGATTCAGTTGAACAAACTGGTGCATTTGGTACAGGAAGGTTAAAACTGTTACTTAGTGCCATGTGGCTTCATGTTATCATTACAAAAAGGCTTCCACCTGTATTCGGGACAATGATCGTCTCATTTGACTTGTCACGGCCTTGATAATGGTAACTATAGTATACAAGAATTGTACAGGTTTAGCTTTGAGTTTAAAGATTAAGAATGTGTGTAGGCAGTGGCAAAGGCTAAATAAGTCGGTTTCCAGCTTAGGAGATACATTTTATATTTTATGAGTGTAATGTATTAGCTGCATAATAATTTGTTATACTGGCCTACATGGGACTCAGCATAGGTTTTTTGGGGTCTGGTCGCACAGAGTCAAATTGCTCTGCAGAGAGAAGATGGCAGTTAAGATAGCAGAGGGCCATCTTCTAGCAGAGAGAACTGTAAACAAAAGGAAACATTTTCAACAAAGCAAAAGACCACTGGTTTCTTTTATTACAAAATAATTTGCATTCTTTTTTTTGATGTTTAAAATGTTGTATTTGATCTTTTTGGACAGATCTAATTTCATAGCAGGCTAGGGTTAATGGCAACTCTCTGTTGTCTTCAACCAGGGTAACTTTAAGCCACATTTCCACTAAGCAGTATGGTTCAGTTCAGTTCGGTACGGCACACTTCGGAACGATAAGGTCATTGAAGGTGTGAGTTTCCACTGGCGTTCGTACCATTACCTGGCGGGCGGGGTAGCCTGACCGTGCCAGCTATGTAAGTAGTGTGACATCATAGAAACGCAATACAATGTACCCTTCTAATAAAGCCAGCAAAGAAACTGTCGGAGAAAACAATGGGGGACATCCAATATTTAGTGTTGTTTTCTGTTGGCATATGGTTGTTTTTAAAGCAAAGTATACTGGGAAGCTCTGTTTGATAATAGGCTGCAGGCAGCAAGGAGAAAATCAGCTTAACCGTCGCAGGGAAGTGACGATTCTGTTGACCAATCAGCAGACAGCAGCAGGTCTTCCCCCCTCTTTATGGTACAGTTAAGCTTTGGTTGGTACCGCAAGGGAGGGGTGACAAAACTGGCATAGTACGATTTGCTTTTAAAAGGAACCATTCACAACTTTTGACAATAAAAATGCAAAAAAAATGCATACAGTAACGAACCGAACTGAACCGTAGTGCTTGGTGGAAAAGGGACTTTATTTTTAACATTAGAACTTAAAATTCAGCTGGTACAACAGGCAGCTATAGTTTATGTCTGTGAAACAGGTACAAGGGATGGGGGATTGTTGCCATTATTGCGCATTAATTTAAGAACACAACCATATTTCACATTTGGGATATTAATTGAGTCCGACATACATGGATGTAAAAAGGCAATAATCATACATGTTTAAAGACCAAAATATCGATCCTATTCAAACAAGGGCTCCTTTTATTCATCAATGCACCATGTTCTGTTTAATCATTACAATCCAAATCATCACACCATCTGTTTTAACTACTCTTATGATTTGGAAAACAAAGTTTTAGAACCAGGCATACAGAAAACACTGTAAACATCCCTCATTGCAAAGTCGGGTGCTGACTCAGAATATTATTTTTGTACAATTTAGTCAGTTGAAATCACATATCAAACTAGGGATTTAAATCCTCCTTTTAGTCTTCAATATGCGATCCAGTCTGCAGTCAACATGACGCGGAGTCTCTCCTTAAGGCTTTTCATATTTAGAGTACTTACATACTTTACCTCTAAATATAAAAATATTTATGTAGAATGATTTCAACATGAATGGTTTTACTAATTGATGTCTAAACTTTGAATATTTTGATGCTTCTTGTTCCTTCTACTCTCCTTCTCTGTCTCATACACAAACCATTTCTCACACACATTCATCATAGGCCAGTTTTTTCCATTCCAGAGCCAGACAGCAATTGGCTTGCTGTCCTTATTGCTCATTTTTCATGTCAGTCTTTTCCCTGCACAAAGTATCACTCCTGGGAATGGCTCACATGAACAAACAGGCCTTTCAGCCTTTGCCTCTAAATATTTTAATTTCATTGGCTTCATTTCTTTAGCCTTGGCTCTGTTCTGGAGGTGGTGGTGTATGTTTTAATTTTCTGTGTTTTTGGACAGTGAATGTGTGTTGACACACTAAATGTCAAATTTTCTTGAAATTTTTGAGTTTTTTTTCCTCTGATTTTGGCACTGTTACGTGTTTGATTCCCTTCTAAAAGCCTTTAGTACAGTCTGAGAGACTGTGCCTCAGTTGTTTGGGTTTATTAGCAGTAATTGCTGGATTTGTTGTTCACTTAAGAAATATCCAAAACATTGATTGAGACGGTCTCTGATTGAATCAACTTCTACAGTAAACATTACACAATCTATGATAATTTCACTTTAACACTTAGACCATCCAGAGCTAGATGGGGCTTTTTTCACTCATGAGAACTTATAAACATAACTCTAAACTGAAAGCTGAAGTGCTATTTCCACACAAAACTGGACAAATTTGACAGTGCTGTTTACATGTGATAAGAATGTGTGTTCAGAATCTTGTCTTCAATACGCATTTAGTTTCGTTTCGTTTTGTTTCGTTTTCTGGTGCTTATCCGGTTCCGGGTCGCGGGGGCAACAGTTTGAGCAGGGAGATCCAGACGTTCCTCTCCCAGGCCACTTCCACCAACTCCTCTGGGGTACACCAAGACGTTCCCAAGCTAGCCGAGAGATATAATCTCTCCAGCGTGACTTTGGTCTGCCCTGGGGTCTCCCGGATGGGCATAACCGAAACACCTCCCCCGGGAGATATCCAGGAGGCATCCTGACCAGATGACCGAAGCACCTCAACTGGCTCCTCTCAACGCGGAGGAGCAGCGGCTCTACTCTGAGCTCCTCCCGGATGTCCGAGCTCCTCACCCTATCTCTAAGGCTGAGCCCAGCCACCCTGCGAAGGAAACTCATTTCGGCCGCTTGTATTCGCGATCTCATTCTTTCGGTCACTACCCAGAGCTCATGACCATAGGTGAGAGTTGGGACGTAGATTGACCTGTAAATTGAAAGCTTTGTCCCTCTGGCTCAGCTCTCTCTTCACCACAACAGAGCGCTTCAGCGTCCGCATCACTGCCGACGCAGCTCCAATCCGTCTGTCAATCTCCTGCTCCATTTTCCCCTCACTCGTGAACAAGACCCCGAGATACTTGAACTTCTCCACTTGAGGAAGTGACTCTCCCCATCGAAATTCAGTCCTGGTACACACTAATACAGATCATTTTCTAAAAAAAATTTTTCCTCCTGTGCTTTTTTTTTTTTTTTTTTTAAAAAGTGTGTTACAAATCCTTCCTATTACAAGATATCTCTATACACACAGTCAACAACAGGCATGCCAGGCCAGGAGGTGGTGATATAGTCTACATAACAGATAAGTAAAATACCAGAGAAGAGCTATCTGAGCATGTGTAGTGACTTAAAACATATTGCAAGCAGTAATAGCTAAGTATTCATTTATGTACAGTTATCTGACACATACAGTATTTCCTGAGCTTTGATCTAATACCTTTCTGCCATAGCGCCTGAATAATGACATACAGTAATCAAATACAAACATATACACACACATATAATATACACAGTAACCAGAGTTTTTAATAAACTGCACTTTGGAATACTTTTAGAAAAATACCTGTAAACACAATTTGGTGTGGTAATAGTAATTGAATTTCATTTTGTATTTGCTGCTGAGCTCATGGAATGTAAACATTTTTAAAGCTATAAGGTACAAATATTTTCTTTCTTGCATTATTTGCCACAAGAAAGAGATTATTACTATACTATACTATATTATATACAAATTAACCATCGCTACATACCGTAGATAGCTGGCCCTACCTGTCATGATTGTTACGCCTACAGCAGACATTTTTTGAATACTGTATCCCAGTCATGGCTATGGATAGACATTGAAAGTTATTTATTTTAGTTGAATTATTAATTTGTTTTTGGTGCATTAATATTATTTCTGGGTCATAAACTTAGGTCTTAAAATATTTAGTACTATATACTATTCCCTCAATAATTATAAATTAAGCAATTTAAAGTTCTAGAATTGATTGAGTGATGGTTGTGGTATCTGAGTGGTAGCTCTTCAGTGGAACTCTCAATATCAGGTCTAATGACGTGTCAATGCAAGTGACCCAGACCATTTTTAACCCCAAAATGCCTGGAGTTCAACGGAAGACAAATTAAGTGGTTAATAACAGAATTCTTTCCTTAGCCAAAGAAAAATCCCATCACAAATTCCTTGAGGAGGTTGATGTACTGTATTATTGTCCAAGTCTAAATTCAAGAAACACCTTCATGAATTAGAAAACTGAGTACGTACAAGAAGATACAAACCAGTGGTAACACTCAAGAACAGGAAGGCCAGTTTAGAATTTGCTTCTAAAAAATATTTTAAAAAGCCTGCCCAGTTGTAGAATTAGATTTTATGGATAGATAAATCCTAGATGAACCTGTACCAGAATGACAGGAAGAGAGGAAAGCCTGGAGAAGGAAATGACCAGTTTATGATCTGAATTGTACTATCAGTCAAACATGGTGGAGGCAGTGTTATTGCATGGGCATGTATGGCTGCCAGAGGAACTGGTGTTTATTGATGATGTGACTGCTAATGGAAGTTTCAGGATGAATTCTGAGATGTATACGGCTATACTTCCTTTCATCCAAATTTTCCATATATAGGATAGGATAGGACGATACTTCACAATGCAAGTGGATAGCAACCTAAAATTTACTACAAAAGAAACCCAATATCTAAAGTAATTGAATATTTTTCAGTGGTCAAGTTGATTATTGGATCTAAAACCAGTGGAGGTGCTTTTCAGTCACGGAGGACGAAACTGAAGGCAGAAAGACCCACAAACAAGACAGAAGTACGTAAGTTTGGCAAATTTCAAAGAAACTCTGCATTTTGGTGATATTTACAGGTTCCAGACTACAGGCTCTCATTGACTAATATACAGTAAATAAAATACAGTATAATAAACAATCCAGGCGGCACAGTGGTGCAGTGGTTAGCACTGTCGCCTCACAGCAAGAAGGTCCTGGGTTCGATTCCAGGTCAGGATGTTTCTGTGTAGAGTTTGCATGTTCTCTCTGTTCCTGCGTGGGTTCTCTCCGGCTACTCCGGCTTCCTCCCACAGTCCAAAAACATGCAAACTGGGGGTTAGATTAATTGGTCGCTCTAAATTGCCCGTAGGTGTGAATGTGAGTGTGGATGGTTGTTTGTCTCTATATATCAGCCCTGCGATGAACTGGTGACTTGTCCAGGGTGTACCCCGCCTTCGCCCCAAGATGCTGAGATAGGCTCCACCCTATCTCAGCATGGATGGATGGAATAAACAATCCTTCTATTTAAAATCATGTTTGTGTGTCCAATTAATTTTGAGCCTCTAAAAATTGAGGGTCTATGCACAAAGTCGTTGCAGTTCCTAACTGAATAATGCAGTGTTTCTGTTAAAACACATGAGTTAAAGCTGAAAGAATACATATCGTTTGTAGGTCGACTGATTCATTTCAAAACCATTGTGGTTATGTACAGAGGCCAAAATACAAAAATATGTCACTGTCCAAATGGACCTAGCTATATATTCATAGGTTTGCCTACTGAGTGAATATCTTATTGTTGCCCACTTAATATTTTGGAAACCTTAACTCCTCCTCTGTCCCCTGATGACTTTTCTCCCAACCTTTCCTTGATGGAAAAAAATTTTTACAGTCACAGCCTCAAAGACCTAATCATCATAAAAATCGAGTTCAGCAACATTTAGTCTTATTTTTCTCCATCGACCTCTAAAATGCAACCAACTTTGAAAGTTAAACCCCTTCAACTGTTGGTGAAAACTCAGTTCATTATACAGATGTTATGTCAGAAGACTATAAACTTTGATGCAGTCGAACTATTAAAGTTCTAAAGCTATGAACTGAATTGTCATTGGTTCAGTCCATAGCTGTAGAGCTGCTGTAGCTTAAACCCCATCAACAGTTCATCATATGACATTCCAGACAACTAAAACAGCTTTGAAAGAAAACACATTTCTGACAAGGCACAGAGATTTTTGTGGGAACGTTGCATCATCACAACAACATTTTTACAAGTATGTAAAAAATTTTATTTAGTATGGCTCAGGAATGGATGATCAAGATAATTTAATTTCATGTTTTTGGGACATGATGTTCATTGCTGAAATAATAACTCAATTCATTATCAATCTGTGAAAAAAATTATTTAATTTAATAATTAATTAGTCATTTAGCATTTCTATCAATTCATCCATCCATCATTTCTAGTTGGGCAGGTATTTAGTACATACAATCACGCATATCACATCCGTTCTGTTGTCAATTAGTATTTTAAGCTTCAACTCAATGCAGAATCCAATAAAATGTGTTCAGCTGGTGATAATAAAACTAACTCAACAGTTTGTCTAAACAGTTGTCTGACCTGCGGTGCAGCTGTGAGCCTGTCCTCACACATCCCCACCTAGTGTTATAAAGGTTAATTGAAAACAATGTAATTTTAAAAGTATAAATTTAAATTTTCGA